>UZAE01012643.1:0-30076 GCA_900617975.1 Rodentolepis nana | reverse complement strand
CCCCCCCCCCCCCCCCCTCCAATCTCCCTTCGCCCCCCACCCCCGCTAATTCTGCACAAAGTAGTACACTATGCCTCCTTCGATCTCCCCCCCTTCCCTCCGTCTATGTCTCTCTCTCTCTCTCCCTCTCTCTCTCTCTCTCTGTCTCTGCCTCAATCCCTCTAGGCTTTAGACATTCAGGCTTTAATTAAATGCGAGCAACCGCTAATTCGATTACTCTTAACTAATTAATTAATTAATGCTGACGCGCTGTCTAAACCAGTAATGGACTTAGACTAATAAACTTTGGGAAACTTTTTCTCACCAAAAATATCTCCCGAATTAAATTTGCATAATGAATGAATTTGCAGGGAGAAATATTTTTTTTCGGTAATTAAGGCAAAAAACAATGTTTTCTCAACTGTAATCTATTGAAGGAAAGTGAAATGACCAGCTTGTTGATAAAATAGACAAGGCCAGAGCATTTGGAAACCGCGAAGTGAATCTCATCTCTTGGAGAGAAATTAGGTGCCTCATCGTCTCCAGACTTCACTCAAAACTTGAGTGTTGATATCGGCATTCCCCTCCACTGCACTCTCTACTGACTATACTCCCATTTCACAGCTACCTGCACTTTCATCATTAGTGAAGGAAATAATATGCTTTCAAAAAAAAGCAATTTAATTTTCAATTTGTTTAATAGATCTCTAGTTAAATGAAGGTTTCGTGAGATTCAATAAATTTTTTGCGCGCTGGATTCATTAAGCCCTCATTTAATAAGGAAATAAAATTTTCCCCATATGAAATAAATCAAATTTATTTAATTAATTTGACATTTGGTCTAATATAATCTAATATATTAAATTAAAATTATTTATCCAAAAAAGATTGGTCGTAAAATTAATTATATTGACAATTTGTGCACAGAAATCGGGCAAATTTAATTTGTTTTGAAATGGGAAAAAAATTTGCCAAGATATGAATGGTAAATAAGACTTGCAGCTTACCATTAATTAAATTTAAGGACGCTTTCACCAAAAAACGACCCTTTAATTACTTGATCAGTTGACGATAAACTTTAAATTAACATTAGGGGTCAAAGGGTTTTTTTTATTTCAGCGATGACCTTAACCCCTGGAATCTCTAGATTAATTCACCTAACCTTAGATTAATTATTTTTTAAGGAACGCAAATTCATTCTAGATGCCAATTTTTTTTATTCCAGGTAGAATAACTATTAGGAGTGCGTCAATTTGTATTGATAAGGCTACTTACTGAGCTGATTTTGTTGTTGTGTTAATGCGGTGGCCAAATCAGCACGCTGGCTGAGATCCTCTTCAGCCTCAGTTAAACTGTTCACAGAGAAGGCAAGTCGTTTTGCTCCAACTGGACTCCGATTATCCTGCTCGCCTTCAGCGCTTTCATCGAACATGGCGGGTCGTTTCCTGCGAATAAGGGAAGTGCCAGAAGTGTAGTCAATTGGATCGGAGGGACCAAGCCCTCCAGGTGGGCTGACACTGTGGATACCATTTGGATTGTTGCCGTCGGCTTCCTGCTTCCGCCATTTTGCACGCCGATTCTGGAACCAAACTTGAACTCGAGATTCGGATAATTGCAGGCGGCTGGCGATATCTTCACGAGTTAGAGCATCGGGATAAGGGCATACGTCAAATGCAGCTTCAAGCACTGAGAGCTGGTAGACGGAGAATGTTGTTCTATAAAATGAATAGAACTCCAGTCTCGAACATACAGGAATAAATTTATTAGATAAATTGTCAGTGTCACTGTAATCAATATTGGGTGAGCGAAATTGTCGATATATGACCTTACACACAATATATGCTCATTTATACACTATACAATTCCGAGCCCGATTAAAAATACAACGCATTTTTAATATAATCAAGTTCATGCAGTTTTACCATTCGTCCTCAAGTTGCATTTTGCTTAATTTTTATCATTTCTGTTTCAAAGAGTCTAAACGTTTGTTTGTGTTTAAAGGCAAACAGAGATAACGACTTACCGATGCCGAGCTTTCTTTGCCTTCAAATCAATCGATCCACTATTGCTGTTACTACCATTTTCATTAGTTCCAGGGGGTCCAGTTTGATGTTGCATATTATGATGAGGTCCAGTACTAGGTGAAAGTCGATGCACCGGCAGTGCGAAGGGGAAACCATGGGGAAAAGTTGGCGTCCCTTGGTGATTTGCAAAACCATAGAATTCTACGAGGTTGTTAACTCCATTCTCTGAAACAGAGGAATGAAGGTCGTTTAAACATGTCATGAAATCTAATCCATGTGCATATTGTCCCATCAATAAGACATGCTAACGGCGACGCGAAGTGGGACAGAATGCTGCCGCACGCGCTGGATTTAAGTAGTAGGCGAGTGGGGTATCTGGCCAATTAAATGTCCGTAAAAGTATCCTATTAAATGTCCCCCTATCACAGTGGGACTTGCAGTACTATATAAATTTCTGCCTCTCCCTTTAATGCCCTTAGGACTGTACGGTCCTCTTTCATAATGAGCTCCATTGGAACCAGACACGTAATGGAAGGCGCTATTACCGCTTGAAAAGTATTCAATACGTCTTCGAGGTTAAGGGGTTAGTGATAAGAATATCATATAGGTGTGTTTGTGTGCGTGTGTGTGCAAGCCCCAGCTAAATTTGAAAATGCTCAAGGAAGGCAGGTTTTAACACGTTATCTGATGCTAGGTTATCATTACTCAGCCCTCCTGCAGTGTGTTCACATTGCGCACCATTAATGAGGCTAAATAGCTCCTGCCGTCCCAACCAGGTCATAATTCATGCGTCATTGGTATACACTACGGGGCTGGAAGTTGAAGGTAGGTGGCTGGACGGATGGGTGGGTGGGTGGGTGGGGGTAGGACGGCTGGGTGTGTGAAGGAAGAGGAGGTATTAGTCTGCTCATTTAATACTCAATTAATTGTCCGGAATTTCTAATTGTTCCTGCCCTCTCTCTCTCGCCCTACCTCCTAAATTTTCTCTCACTCCTGCTTTGTGTTAAATTTATGACGGAAGAGCTGAAGACAAAAATGCAACGACAGTTGTTAGGCCTGGAGTGAAAATAAAGGCCCTCACTCCATTTAACGTTTAATTGTCAAATTATGTATGCATTCTCTTTGAATTTGGTTGGGACTATTAAATTTTTTTCTCTCTATCTCTATGGCGGCTTAATTGAAGTGTTGAAATTATCTCGATGATGGAGCCGTTTAATGAATAACATTAGAGCTTTTAATTATACAAATAGTTACATTATCTTTGGGATTAATTTATTGTCCTTAAACTAAATAAAGTGACATTGTTCTTTGTCAAAGGCATGCTGATAGTACTAAAATGGCCATTGAGTTTAGAATTCTGATTTGATATCTTGATGGTAATTTGCCTATATGCCTGAGTCATACCACTGAGAAAACTTAAACTCTATGCGCCCTCAAATTATGCAAAAATTGTGGCAGGGGTTAAATGTACTGAAATTCTACCGACGACACTTTAATCCTGAACTACCGAGTACTGAGGTTACAATTCCTTCCAATTACCCACCCCCCCCCCATTCCCCTCAGGGATTACTTACAATTTTTCAGCATTTTAATGAAAGGGATAGATCGGAACTCCAATCTAGGTAAAGTTATCTGGGAAAGATGATTATGGTGATAAAGGTAAGAAAATTGATTTGGTTGGTTTCCAATTCATTAACAGGACGTTAATTCCTAATTGCTCCTTGCCTTCCGGGTATTCCACATTTTATAATTAATTCGCTCCAGGCTTTTCTGTCTGTCTGTCCCTCTCACTCTCACTCTCTCTCTCTCTTCCCTTAATGAGCAATTAGGAGCGTTCATTTATTAATAGTACCACCGGTTAAGTATGGACTAAATTGGACGTCCCAGGACGTGGATTTACGTGACTACAGGCGCAGTGAAAAACGTCGGCTTAAAGTGTTCAGGTGGGCCTTCTCTCGGCAATTTATTAACGAAGTCGTGAGAAGCCGAGGTAAGTAATAATTAGAAGGTTGAGGGTGGGGGGGGGGGGGGGGGGGGGGTGAGGGTGTTCCATATAATGGCTGTCTGAGATATTACTATTGATTATGAAGTCAATGTCTGTCTACGTGCATATACTCACGGTTAATAAATTAGACGACTGCCAACTCTAGGCCTGATAAATGAGAATTGTTACAAATGGCCTTGTGGGAATTAAGGGGTTGACGTGTACGAGGACACCGCAAAATGAAATGGATTTTAGATGAAAGACAAGAAAATAACGGAACACCTTGAGCACAAATGCCTTTCCGAATGGTCCGCATCGAAAGTAAATGCCATTCAAGATAAGTATGACTCATATTAATAGTTTAATGCGTTCTCCGTGTAGAAGTGAAGGAATATCATTTATTTACCATGTTTCTTTAGAACAAGGTTAGCATCTATTTCTTGTCCAATCGATGTATGATTAAGGATTCAGTAGACCCGTCACGTAAGTAAACTTTAGATATGTGAACAAGAAGTGAACCAGAAAGCGGGACGCATCCGGCAATTTTACATTTGAATGCATTTGACGAAATAGATCATTCATTTCTCCAAGAGACGAAAACAGCATGTGACTCTGATTTTTTCTGCATTCACTTTGAACTAAAAATTTACCCATTTCAATCTCTGTTCACATACGTGGACAGCATGAAAGTCATATAGCATGGGGTGTCACGTTATACGCGCCTTAAGAGAAACGGTAAATTAAAATTAAATTTACAAAAATTAGACCGTTTTGAGTTCTTGTTACTGCATGAATTTTCCCTTTTATTCCTCATTCTATTGCTTTATTCTGGAAAAAAAGAGGGTTTTCCGTCAAACGGAAGAGAAAAGTAGAATTTGCATAAATCTTTAGCAAATGCATTAATCACTTTGCTAGTTTAAATGGGTATAGTATTTAGTGGAGGGGGAAGGGAGGGTGGATGAATGACAAAATGCAAAATGGGTCTTTTGTTTAACAGTTGGGTCATTTTTTGCACACCCACAGCGTAGATCATCAACTGATAGACGTCTCTTCCGTTGTAGAGGCCCTGCTATCCAAAATCATTGCATTTGCTAAACGGCGATTAAAATACGTGAGGAACAAAGCCTTCGCTGTGAGAAATCAGAGATTTCAAAAAAATGTTGGAAGCGGTTTAGATTTAGAGCTTAAAACGTTCCCCCCCCCACCTCACCCCTCTTCTCCTCCCCCTCCCACCCTACCTTACTAACCGTCTACCCAACTAAACCGCGGAAAACGGGAAACGGAAAGAAGTTGGGAAAAAAAGTATTTGACGATGGGGGAAATAATGGGAGACAAGTGGCTTAGCGGAAAGCCTATTCTCCTTATTTAACTGTATTACTAAGTGATACCGAATAGAGGGAATTAGGATGCGAGTTTCAGTTGATTATCAGACCAAGTCATTTATTAGTATTTTATGACTCGAAAACTGCGGAGGTTAGTGCGCAGAGCATTAAGATAGTTAGGAGGGAGGGGGGTGGGGGTGGGGGTGGGGGGGGGGGTTGCTACTTCTAAGGAGAAGGATCGAGCAGATATTCTTATACTCCCCTAATTGACTACTTGACTTACTCCTTGCATAAAGATCCCAATAAAATTGGTGCAAGATAATATCAAGCTTGAAATTGAATATTTTCATTTGCGTAGCAGTAGAAGCAATTACAATTTCTAGGAGTGGAAATAAAGGCAGACAACTCCAACCAATGATAATTCTTAACTTATATGCCAAAGAGAGAATATCAAAATCTTCAGTAATGCTGTCTTCATACTCCTACTCCATAAGTAATCAAATAGTATTATAGATAAGGACTTTCAGACTCCTATAAATTGTCGCTATCTGAAGTCCAGCTTCTTTACAGATTAGTCTGGGTGAATTTCCTTCGGATAATTAGAAGAATAGTGGATACTAGCTCTCTGTACGAATCAAAAGGACTTCCCCTCTCGTTAATGCAATTTCCTCCATTTAATTAGGAGGCGAGAGAGAAAATTACTCACACGTTGCGAAAAGAAAATATGGTTGGTAGGAGTTGAGGGTGGGTGTTCTCTATGAAACTCCTAAATACTTAATTAATTTATGCATAATAGGAGCTAATTGGCTTACACACGCTTTGGACAAACAGGTCTCACATAGTGGACGAAGTGGAGGAGGTGGGTGGGTGGGTGGGTGAGTGAGTGTAGAATTTGGTCTAATTAGCTGTGAACATTACTCACGCATCACCTTTCAATTTGACATTTTCGACCGTTTTAGAAACGGAATTTTTTCTGCCGAAAGAACGATTTGCTTGCTGTGCCCGTCAATAATTTTACATTCAACCGACCTTTTGATTAAGGAGGTCCCTCCCGCCCTCCCGCCCTCTCTCTCTCTCTCTCCCCCAATTATTTGATCTAATTAATTAGGAAAAACCCGGTTACCTTCCCAGAGGAATAGTTGAGGGAGGAAAGGGGTCTCCCTATTTGTCCATTTGTAAAGTAATTTAGTGTGAAAGCTAAGCTGGAAAGAATGAGTAGGTGGCTGTGAAATAGATGGGGTAACTAAATTAGAAAGTCCTGTCCAATTTATTCATCAAAATAGTCAATTACTCCTTTATGTGTTCCATCACTAGATAATTATCCCTTTATTATCTCATTCGCCCTCTCTCCAGACGTTTCCCTATTAACTTCTCTTCTTATTGCAATTTATCTCAGAATAATTAAATTAAAAACTTAACATACATGTATATATTTATATTTATCTTGTCTCTATTTATGAACAATAAGGAATATTTAATTACGGAATTATGTCCATATAAGATGATTGAAATTCACATGGCATATATACTTAGTGCTTTTATTTTAATATATAGGTGGAATCTAAAATAATGAAACAATTTTTGTTGCTAATTCACATATTTAATTAAGGAGATAAATAAGTGCAAGCATACATATTTAGTATGTATTAAAATGTATCATTTAAATATTTTGAGAATTGAAGAAGCCGTGATCTCTCCCTCCCCCTCTCTTACACATATTATGTGTTTCAAAAATTAAGATTTTTAATCTAATTTTAATAATTTCTTTCATCGAGGAGGTAGGAACAGCAATTAAAAATGCGCATTAATTGAGTCAAATCGATTAGCCAATGATGAAAGTAAGTGAATCAGCCATCGGACACCTGTTAATTAATTGATATGAGTTGATGAGAGGGAGAGTGAGAACTAGGGTGAAAGGGTGGAATAGACGGAGGGAGAAATGGGACGGGAGGTGGAGGGGGGGGGGAGGGAAATGCCGTGGAGAAATGGACAGGCTAGAGGAGGAGGGGAGGCATTCTAGTCAATTAGCATCATTAGAGAGTGGGATTGACGATTGCTGATTGAATGATGTAGGTCAGACCACCACCATGCTATTCACAATTGGGCATGTGTTAGTTAGCTTTACCTTCTCCCATTTATATCCTCCTTCTATTCACTCCCAATGGTATGCAGAAAGTTCCGAAATACCTCGGCCCTAATTACTCCTCTAGGGGAAATTTTTTCACTTTATTAGGGGAATTAACTAACTTTTAGCCTGGGGGGTGGGGGTGGGTGGGGAGGGGTGGGGTGTCTAATCAATCAAATGTCAGAGGAACCGGTGGAAACGCATTTTCATTAAAAATTCTTCAAATTAATTTTGCAGAAAACATTTTAGTCGAAAAGGGGGTGCCTTTTGATGTTTTCGCATTATGGCATTTACCGTTGAATATTCAGGTAATTAAGGTGCAAAAATGACTAAAATGTTTAAGTAACGAAAGGTCAGCCATGGAAACATAGACACTATCTATGGCGCGAATGCTGGATACAACTTTGGCCGAATAAATCATTTTTCCGATATAAACTGAAAAATTTAACAACAAAAAAGGAAGACTTTAAATTGGATTAATGATAAAAATGAACCACGGGGTAAGAGCAAATAATTTCCCCTTTTAAGAAGCCGGAAGGAATGTAGAGGGTGAGTCGAGATATTTTGAGAAGGCTGCTATGGGCAGGTCCCCGGAAATTGAGATTTGCCATTTTTATTGCAGGGCTAATTAAATTAGCTGAGCAACTAAATGAATGAATGAGTGAATGAATGCCTCTCTGGTTCAATCTCTCTCTCGCATTCTATCTCTCTCCCCCTCCCTATAAGCGATGGGGTTGAAATCTCATTAAAAGTACCTCAGCCAGAAGGGGGGGGGTGTGTGAGAGAGTGAGAGAAACTCATTTGACTTCAGGAAGCACTAATTGGACGCAATATTTTCTCAGATAAACAAAATTAAATTGAGGGAAAACGACGATTAAATGGGGATGGATAGAGTCTTCCAGACTTGCTTATCGATGAGGGGTGAAGCAAGCGCGTTGAGAATTGCTTTGGATACATGACATTTTTCACTGAAACTACTTGGCCATTATTTAAATGATGATTTAGGTCATTGTATAATATTCGTTGCACCTTATTTGACTTAAGATACTTAAAGGCATCGTTAGTTTGGGAAAAAAATTTTCAATGTCTCTCTTCTAGGTACTTGTCAATCAACCATGTTACATCCAACTTGTCATGAAAATTTATTCCAGCAAGTGTGTGACTTTTTCATCTGCCTTTCATCTAGTCCTTTTCAAATATCTTGAAACGGCTTTGTGCTCTTGACCTGGATTGCAAATTATTGCCCACGAATATAATTATCAATTCCATGGAACCTATTATGAATATATCGCACATTGCCACACATTTCATCAAAATGCTTAAAAGTTGCCTTGCCAGTCCTACACTGTTTTATATCTACACGGAAGCATTTTACAGATCCACTTACCTCCATTTGCAGAGATCATATTCTCCCCCATGGAAGTTGGAACCCAAGGCGGGAATGCAGTTGGAGGTATTTTTCCATCAATCACTAATCCCTTATTAAGTGGTGGTGGTGGTGGCTGAGGAGGCGGAGGCGGTGAAAACATGAGTCCATTAAAAATTTGCTCAAATGCAAGCGCTGAAGGGGACGAATTCATGCTGGCGGTTGCTGTAGAAGGTATTGCGAAGTTAATCGGCAACGACGTGATCTGACTTGGAGCTGAAAGAGCCGGTGGTGTGGATGCGCTAAGACTTCCACTGTCCATGGAGGCTTCTCGGGAAATAATGAGCTCTCACCGTTAGGCTGAACACCCAACGTGCCTTGTGTCTTGATTGTGCGGCTGTGTTCGTCGGTGTGGGCGCAATTCTGCTTTGGCCAAGCGCGTGCGGTGCGGACGTTCGCGATTCTACGCGCGGTTTTAGTAGAAATTTGCTCAAATGGTGGAGGGGGGGGGATTAAAAATCGGTCAAAGGGATATTTAAGAAGGCCAAAATAAGTGCTGTTTTAGATTCAATTCCTATTTCTATTGGAGAAATGATCCAATAAAGGGAATAATGATGATCGTGATATATTCAAATGCCTTCCAACCAGAAAACTGTCTGGAGAGCAGAAATAAACTCTAAACCACCAAACCGTTGGGAGTAATATTGAAAGAAATGATTGGATAGTTGCTATTCTGACTGCATTGGTGAAAAGAATTCGCGTAACTTAGTGTTAGTGTAAAATTTACTTGAGGAATATTGGATCATCCGGTATTTTGTCAGATTTTATCTTCCGGATCATTCACGCAGACCTAGGATGGAAATGATCGAGCCTTCATTGTTACTAATACCTCTTTATCTTCGATAGCTCAGTGTCTAATCCCTGTAGGTATTAAACAAAGGCAAGAAACAATAAAATGTAGAACCAAACTCAGGATATCACTAGTCATATTTGATTTGAGGTCGGAAGAAACAAAGAAGAACAAATTATTCAAAAGGATTCTAGGATTCATGAGTGACAATTTGTTAATTGCATAGGGATGTTCTTTAATAATTTATTTAATTTTACATTTGATCAGTATTCTTTGACGGTCATATTTAAGGGAATGAGTCTGACAGTGTTGTATTTACAGCCTCTTACTGATGTCCTTTTCATTTCCCAAAATATACTATTAAGGCACAGAGCACCTTACTAGTTAATTCGTAAGCCTCCCAAACGAGAGGTCAAGAGGTCAAGGATATTTGTCAACATCGACACTCCGTATTGCACGCCCCTCGATGTGGGTGGTCAAACTTACTGATTGACCGAGGTCAAGAAAATAAGCAGTTACGGACGAATTTCTCAAGGGAACTGCATCTTGCCATCAGCATTGCTATTAAAGAAAGTATTGACATGAAATTGTTCAATTGCAACGACTTTCTACGACCCGAAAATGTGCCATTTTTAATGAAAATGTGCGTGAATGTTCAGCGCTGTCATTGTTGCAAAATTGGCAACTATAAATCAATTGTTTCTATTGAGGTTTCTGAAGAGAAAGTGGCTGTTGAGTAAGTATTATATGGATGATTTAAAGCTTACAGTAACTTTTTATAATTATCCTCTCGAATCCGTATATATTGATTGACACAATTCCAGTGATGTTTGACGCTCTAGCTTTTATAATAATTGAATCAATAAATCAATTTCCGTAATCGATTTCCATATTAATTAAGGGATTATCTTTTTGAGAAGTATGAAAATATTTGAATCGATTTAAGTTTGCAGATTTCACTTCGCATAATTTCCATGAACTACTAATAAGAAAGAAGACGCCTCAAGTTCTCTTTGGAATAAATTTTCACGGTTGAATTCAGGTTAAAATAACATGCCAATGGCTAATCAGTCGATTCTCCTGAATTGCCAATTGCTGCAAACTCTTTCCACATTCTCCTTTAACTAAAATTTTATCACTTGTACTTCACAAGGACACCTTACTACTAGAACCTGAAAGGAAATAAAATCTGAAAAGAAAATTAACCGTTTGATGTCAGCTAATTTATTTTCACATCGGAGGCTGTCTAACAGAGAAAGAGCTGCGAATTTTTAACATTGTTGAGGCTTTCGAAGTGGTCCGGTCAAAGGATTTATTTATTCATTTATTTCAAAGTCACAAAAGCCGAGAGGAGGGGGAACGGTAGAGTGATTCACAGATGTAAAAGAGACAGACAGACAGAAAGGTAGAGAAAGTAGAAATGGGAGTACTGAGGAAGTGGTCGAATATGACATGCAGTGGGGTCATGGTAGTTTGAAGTCAGAAGTCAACTGCCGGTTTTTAGACTTTTCCCGTATGAGGTTGGTTAATATACCCACTGATTCGAGGTGTTGTTGTGGTGTTTTCTTAAGTGATTTCATTAAGTTAAACCGAATATTATGATAAGAGTAACAACTGAAACTGCAACTGGTTGTTCTACTGACTTAATCAAACCTAAACAATGCATATTTTTTTACTGTAAAATTGTTTGATAGAAGGGATCTCTGCCTTCGTGAAGCCGTCTGAAATCAGTAGAGAATATTCAACATCAAGCTTCAAGACAGCACGTTGCTGGGCCCGTCACATAAGAACGTCATTTTGGACGTCAAATTTTCGATAACCAAGGTCTGATGAAGTTTTTAGAGTAATTTTACTCAATAGGTTATAGAGACAATTGAAAATACAAAAACCAGCAAATTAAGAACAAATTTGCCTATGAGTCATCAAGGGTAATGTGAGCTCAAATCCCTATCAGGACACCAGCTCTCCTCATACTGTACTATGTGCAAAAAATGGTAAATGATAGGCTAACTTGACTTTAAAATAAGAATTTATAGAAGATTTACCTGGAGTGTGTTGAAATTTACGACCGCTGAACGATTAACGCAATGCCGATTACTCAGAGTCTTAATGCAACGACATTGTCTGAAGCCTAAATCTGCGGTTAAGTGAAGTAAATTTCCCCGCCAAAAGTGGAAAGCAATTAAAACACAAAATTCCTATTAATTTCACTTTCACTTATCTGCTTCACCCCCTCTCCCACCCCCCCCCCCCCCCCACCTCCACCCCTCATTCTGCATTTAGACTGCGAAGCGCCATAATTATTCCATACGTCGGAATTAAAATTTAAATGTAAAATAGACTCGGAAAGGGATTGGGGGAATGTGGCATTGAAGCCATTACTAAGTGGTTTAGCATTTAATGTCATCAAAAGCGAAATTGAGCTAAATACTCAGTTAGCATATTTAGCCTCACTAATACCCAACCCTCCCACACTCAAACACAAACACCCATTCGCCTAATTCTCATTTTTATGATGATAAATACACACAAACCCTGATTCTACTTCAAAAGCGACACTCACACAAATGGAGCACGCCGATTATTTGATGATAATGAGGTGAAGAGTGATAAGAACAGCGGTTTTCAACTATCGATTTTAATCACATTTGTTGGGAGAGGTGAGGTAGGAGGTGGGTGGGGGGGGGTGTGGAGGAGGTTGATTCGGAGGGTCGAATTGTTTGAAATAATATGCCAAAATGAAGTGAATGCTTTGAGTACATCAGTTTAAATTTTATTTATTGTCAACGAAAGCGTAAAATGCTCTGGATATTTTATGAGACAAAAGAGTAATCAGATTTTTGTAAAAACAAATTAATACCCTTTTGTACAAACACTGACAATGAAGATTTATAATGCCTGGTTCAATGGTTCCTGAAAATAATGGAATGGTTGAATGAGGAGCGACTACCTTGATGCCTAAATTTGTGGCATTTCAGAGCGTAAACCCTTCCTTTGATAAGTTGAAAAACCGTTAAGCAAACCGCTCATTTTGCTAATTGATGATTTTTTCCCAAACTCCGTCTTCTTCTTTGGAAAAGTTTATAAGACTGGTTAGGTCGTTTAGTTTTACAGAACACCAACTTCAAGTTAATTGTGGTAATTGTTGGCCTCCTTATTTTTGGGCATAATTCGATTAAAAACCAAATGTCTTCTAAGCATCCGTCAGTCATTCACGCAAAATTAAATAAAAATGCGTCATTTTCGGAAGTGCAGGAAAACGGTCCATCTTAATTTAAAAATTTCCCTAAAACTACCTAGTTAACTTAAATGAAGCATAACTACAACAAAAATGGTCCTTGGAGAACCGGAAAGGAGGGAAATGCTTCAAGGAGGAGGGGAGAGTATCCACTCCACATGTGAAAATAAACCGGGTGAGGACACCAAATGACTAGCCAGTCACTTGATTGTCTTCTGTGCGTTCATTCAAACTCCCAGCTTGTCATTTGTGAAGCCATCGATGCATAAAGATGCAGACAAAGGTAGAAAGGTCAACAGGAGGAGGAAGAGAAGAAGGAGGATGAGGAGGTGAAGAGTGGATTAGAATGTTTCTGCTAATTGAATGGTAGCTACGTCCATAATTAACACAATTATTACTTCACTCTCGCTCTCCCACTAACCTGCATGCAAACACCTTCTTCCCACCCTTCACTGCAAAATATTTTCGCTCTCCCCCTAATATCTCCCATCTCACAGATGAATGGTAATAATAAAACGCTATTCTGGGGGGGAATAAGTGTTGGTGACTGTTGTAGGCAATGTCTCTTTCATATAATTGACACCTACTGCTGCAAGTTGGCTGCTTCCACCCCTGCTGGCACGCCCTGTGTGTGATGTCTGATGCACAACCCATTTCGCTCAATTAATAATGCTTACTTTATTGGGAGGCTGAGAGTTCATTACTCACTCTCCATATTGAAGTGCCTATCACCGGACCACTCAGTAAGAACTGCTTGACGCCTTATTGTCAGACGCTACAAGGTCGTGAATGAAGTAATGTGCACACTTTTTGAAATCATCTCTCGTTCAAGTACTTTAGAGAGGCAATATATTTTATGATAACGAAAAATAGAACGAAAAAGGTTGCGAACTAATCCAGATCGCCGTAGATAGTCCACCCTTGACATTCATTGAATCAAAAGTACAGATATCTTGATCGCATTAGACATCTTCAAGAGTCATTTGAAAGTACTCACCAACTTTCGCATGACTGAAGCACTCGGAACATTAACTTCGCGATTGTCCATGACAAGTTCGTTTTCATTTGAATAATGGAATGATTAAGGTAGTATGATTTTTTTCAAAGTAGCGTAGCACTCAATATGATTTTGTTCATGGTTTCACAAGTTTGTCGATCGACCAGTTTAATTTCGTGATGGTTTACGAAATCTCGATGTAAGTGCTTCTAATTACTGTCAAGTGAATGCAAATAGGACTAGCTAAGATGTGGTAACTATAGCATTAATCGTCGGAGGGAAAATTAAACGAGACTTTTCCCTATGAGTCTGTATTTGGATTTGAGTAAATGTGCCATTTTGGCACATAAACAGACGATCAGAGGACGTGCTCACAGTTGCTCATAAATATTATTGCCAATGTTGCATATTAAACAGAGGAATTTGCCTCTGCATGAAGAAATTAAAACCGTAATTAGTAGATGTAGATTGGCTTTTAATTACTGTCGTGTCTGGTATATCCGTGGCGTTATTAACGCACTTTCACTTATTCAATACACTGCACTCACCCGGGTTCCAATACTTAACTTCAGAGTAGGAGAAAAGGAAGTAATTAAGTGTTATTTGGTCGACAATTATAACTGCGTTAAAATGCGCAATCACTCTGGCAATTAAGGAAATCGCAGCCCATTTCCAATTCTACACCGCCCTCCCCTTCCACTTACCACCTCCCATGAATTCTACTCTCTTTACTCGCATGCCTTACCCCTCTCTATCATTCACTCAATTTTATCCTAATCGACTTTACATTGCAGACTTGTGATTAAAATGCATTTTTAATTACTCCTCACTTGAACTCCGAGGAATTGGCATCTGCTGCAAATTTCTACCTCTTCAAATAGTGAGGTTAATCAATAATCGCTTACTGATCAAGCAGAATTGTATTAGTACCTACAGCCTAATTCAAGCGTGCTACGATGCATAGATCAGTAAAGCCTTGACATTGTAAATATTGTAATAATGAAAGGCTTAAACATCGCCATCTATGAAATATGACAAGTTTATCGTAGGACATCATTTCAAATTCAGTCCATTAGGGGTATATATTGAAAGTAGATTAGTTAATATTTTACCACATTTGGGGTGTGGGATAGACTTACCTCCACGTGGTGCACCCTGGGCAACGTATATTCATACGGCAAAAAAAGTCTATTAAGTGGCAGTTGACTTCTCACTTCAAACTATCATGAACCCACTGTATGCCATATTCGACTACTTCCACAGTACTCGCCTCACCTTTTTTCTACCTTTGTGTTCGTCTCTTTTGCATGTTTTAAACACATACAGTGGGGGTGATGGTAGCTTGAAGTGAGAAGTCAACTGCCAGTTAATAGACTTTTTTGGCGTATGAATATACGTTGCCCATGGTGCACCACGAGAAGGTAAGTCTATCTCATATCCCCTCTCAGAGAAATAAATGTCAACTGAAAATGAGTTTGAGATCGATTAATGCTAGATGAATTGTTTTCTGATGTTTCGTACCAAAAAGTGGTCTAAAACTGGTAGCAGCTTTTCAGAATCCAAGAAATAAAGAATTTCGAGGGAAATTTGAGGGAAAGCGGGCCAAGACTGGTGCATTGTGAGGGAAATGTCACACCTTTAAACCATTTTTAAGCCTTGCAGCTCCACAGCATCCAAGATCACACAATCCTATCCAACATCTGGAATTAATTTTAAGTAGTTAAGAGGTTTCTATTCGAAAATATTTTCCTGGTGGAAAATTATAAAAATGCTTTGGATGTTCTCCTTAGAACCTCCTTTGAAATGGTTGGAAATCTCCGTTAGACCGGAACTCTACTAGAACAACTAATACTTCTGTAGGAATTTTTTTCCCAGTAAAAAATAGGGCATTAAATGATACAAACGGACGTTGAGAGTGTGAGAAAATGTCATTATATCACTAGTGTACATTTAATTTTATATCTCTTTTTACTCAACCTACATCATTTTGTCTTTTTTGCTCGTATTTCCGTAGCACAAGTCAGCAATATCATCCAAACGCCTACCTTTATTAGAGGAAATGAGAATAAGAGGGGATTGGGTGGAGATAAATGAAGGTCCGATTGGATTCCCATCCCTCGACCGACCTCCACCTCTCCCGCCCCCCCCCTCCACCCCGGGCAGTCTTTCACTGTCTCTCTCTCTCTCTCTCACTCGGAATCAGCGGGCATTTTTTGTTGGTTGTCCGGATACAACACGTCAATTTGTTTAATATCGCGCTCTATGTATAGGCACATTGACACTTCATTCTACTTGTTCTAGATTTACAAAATTTATGAGGGAAAATTGTTCACTTTGTTTTAATATACTGTTTAAAACGTTAGCGCAATAATTGCCTTGCTTATTAAAATTGACCCCAATTATTAAGAGATAGGACTTAGCTAAAAGTCTGAAATTCAAGCACCTTTTAGGTTGAGATAATAGTTGAGAGTCTAGAATATGTACGTTATGAATAGATTTATCTATATCAAGTGGCCGGAGTTTTGGTAGTTATCATTAGCCAATTAGCTGACTTCGGACTTCACAGAGGGGAGGAACATCAAAGGAGGAAAAATTCGAGAGGGGAAACTGAAGAGTGATTCGTAGTTGTAAACGAGACAAACAGACACAAATTCAGAGAAAAGGTAAGGTGAGTACTCTGGAAGCTGTCAAATATGAGAGCCAGTCGGGTCATGATAGTTCGAAGTCAGAAGTCAACTGCCGGTTTATAGACTTTTGTCATATGAGGTTGGTCTAACGCACACGACTATTTTATGAAAATGTATATTCAACCATTGTAAATTTTAATCAAAGTAAGGCTATTTTAAAAGTTCAATTCGATTTTCAACCTCAAAAGAGAACTTCACCAAATTTGAATAAAGCATGCTTCATTTTCTAAACAATTTAAGGAGTTATATTTAAGTTTTAGAATTACTGTTAACCTCAAACAGAGAAATTACATTTCTTCTAGCAATACCACCTATGAACCTTAAAATTATATTCGCTCCCAAACACGATGGATTAGAGATATTGCTAAAAAACGCAGACTAATGTCAATTTCGCCTCGATAAAAGGTTTTTAACACCAAGTTGTTGGAAGACACGAATGTACTTGATTTCAAAGTGTTTAACTATGATGTTTAAACCTGTTTCATAGTCAAAATTTCTGTTAAGAAATACAGCGGCATTAATATTTAAGCACGAAGCTGCTATCCACTTTCCGTTTAATTCTCACATTTCACAATTTGAAGCTCCCTACTGCTAAATGCATTCGAAAACAGTAACTACTTAGGATTCATATAATGCAATAAAGCATATCTCCCTAATGACATACCCTAAAAAAATCCAATTTAGTCGTAAACTCGAGTTTTAATCGTCAAATCTGAAAAAAACGTTTTTTCGACTCAAATAAATGCTGCAAACACATTAGGAGTTTAATCAAACATTTTTATCAGCTTTTACTATAAAAACGTTCTTTTGGCACTAGTGTGTGTACGAGCGTTCTCGCTTTCAGGCTTCCTGACTTCAAAAAAATTAACGGAGACAAATTGAAATTACTTTACTCCAAAAGGCAAATTGCCCCCCTCCACCCCAACCCTCCTTAATAAATCAAAATGAATATTTAATTACATAAAGAAAAACGAAAAGAAACTGTGAAGTAAAGGCAGGATTTAGTTTTCAATTAATGTGTTCAATTAGTTCCTTCTGTTGTAAATTTACAAAGAGGAATGAAAATTCCCCTAGACTAAAATGATGATAAAACTTTGAAAATAATTGAAAAATAATAATTATGCCAATTAAAATGGACTTTTTCCATTAAGACAGAGTGCGAGAGAGTGAGGTAGAGAGGTAGAGAGGTAGAGAGAGATAGAGATAGACGTTTAGACTCAATTAATTTGCGTGCTAAGGAGATTTGGTCTTGAGTTTAATTGCGTGAGATAGGGGTTTATAATGACCTTTGCGATTCATTTCTCCTTGCCCCACACTATCTAATCATCCGATTTTTCCCTCTCACCCTCTCACCCTCTCACTCCCCTCCTTCTCTCCCATATTGAACGCCAATCATACAATTAGTTAAAATATTCTGTCTGTGTGTGTGTGTGTGTGTGTGTGTGTGTGCGCGAAGGCGAAAGGAGATTTTTGTGAGAAGAGGTGACAAAAATGAGGTGTCCCTAAATTGACTTGACGCCCAAAATTATTCCTCCTCTCTGCTTTCTATGAGAGCAGTAATAATAATGATAATAATAAAAATAATAAGCAAATTCATTCAGAAGTGGGCTTTCTTTATTACAAGAAAAGAAGACAAAAATTGCTTCATTATTGCTTTTTTTTGCAGCCAACATTCAATAAGAGTAAGCGTCGACTGATGGTGCGTATTTTTGGGGATATGGTCACTTTTATGAGAAAAATTTGCATTCAAAGGAAGTGCCATTTTAAATCCATCTCGGCTTTGAAACTGATCGCATAATTTTTATTGACCAAACAACGCCCCATTTTGTAATATTAGATGTGGGGTAGGTTGATGTGGGGGGAGGTTAGGTGGTTGGAGGCCTTACTTCTGATTCGGTACAGATTTTACAAATAGTATCTCCATTTATATAGTCATCACCATATCTAAACACCGATATTAATCGGTCGACCATCTTGGAAAGGTAAACAGACGGTCAAGCATTCTCTTTAAAGGCAGTTGACGTCAAATCACATGAGCTGTTGTTCAACTTGACCTGTTGACCTATTACGACCTTCAGGTTAAGACTGTAAACAAGTTAAGTAAATAGATTTAAATGAATAAATACAACTTTTCAAGGGGACTTTTGTTTAAATATGAAAAAGTTGTAATCGCTGTTTTCTTTCTGGGAAGTAATGGCCTCTGTTTTTTGTCCTCTAAATTCGAGTTAAGTGAAGATTGCCAAATTTTATGATTTACACATTCTCAATACAAACTGACACAAAGGCTACCAAGGTAAGTAATTAACGTGACATTACAATGTTTATCGGAATTGGCAGCACCCTCATTTCAGACCCAGAATGACCATGTCAAATATGGTCTAAAATTTCTACTTATTATATTCGACCCCTTCACAGTACTCATCTTACCTTTTTCTCTACCTTTGTGTCTGTCTGCCTCCTTCACATCTGTGAATCGCTCTTCTGATCCCCACCCCTCGAGTTTCTGCTACTTTAATGAACCTTCCTTCCGTGAAGCCCGAAGTCAGATAAATGGCTAATGATAGCTATCATAACGCCCGCCATTTTAAATATTAGGTTGGCAACTAAGTCATTGCCGATTTCAAATGAGAAGGCAAATTCGGAATTTTTGTTTAAAAATATAACTTTATTCAATTAGATATTGGCCGTTCTTGGCGATGACCTTTTTCCATCGTTCTGGCAGAGTAAAAATCCCCCGTTCGTAAAATGTCTGGTCTTTGCTATTAAAAAATTGAATTAGGTGTGATCCGACATCATCCGCGTTGTTAAAAATTTTACCATTTAAAGAGTTTTGCATGGAACGAAACAAATGGTAATCCGAAGGCGCAAGGTCAGGGCTATATGGTGGGTGTGACAAAACATCCCAACCCAGTTCCAATCATTTTTGCCGAGTAACCAAAGATGTGTGGGGGGGGGCCTTGCGTTATCATGATGGAAAACAACACCCTTCCGATTTGATAATACCGGCCGCTTATCTTCAATTGCATCCTTCAGTTTTTCCAGTTCTTCAACATACACATTTGAATTTATCGTTTGGTTCTGCGGCATGAGTTCAAAATACAAAATTCCTTTGTGATCCCCCCACCAGACTGACAGCATAATCTTTTTTTGGTGAATCTCTGCTGCTTTTGATACTGTTTGGGCTGGTTGATCTTGCTTCACCCATGATCTTTTGCCAGTAACATTCTTATAAACTATCCACTTTTCGTCGCCAGTAACTAGGTTCTTCCTCGGAAATGGATCATTCTCATTGCGTTTCAGTAGCGGCGAATCACAGATGCTAATCCGTTGCATCAAATGAATTTTCCTTAACTGGTGAGGGATCCATAAATCAAGTTTCTTCACATAACCAAGGGTTTTGAATTTTTTTCAATGCATGTATGCGACACATTGAGCTTCTCTGCAATATCATCTCGTGTTGTGCTGTGACGATTTGAATCGATAATGGCCTTGATATGGGTTTCATCCACTTCGACTGGGCGGCCAGATCGTTGTGAATTTTTCAGTGAACAATCACTGGAATGAAATCTTTCAAACCAATTTCGACACTGCCTTTCTTCTAAGGCTTCATCTCCATATACGGCACAGAACTTCTTTTGTGCTTGCGATGCGTTCTTGCCTTTTCGGAAGTAATACAATAAAATGTGTCGGAAGTGCACGTCCTGTTCTTTCATTTTTAAATTGGGATAAAAACAAAACTAAAGAACTAAACAAAAAAATTTTTTACTAATTAACCTAGAAGCTAATACAGTAAGAAAAAAATATAGGTTAGATGCTCTGGCCACGTTAACAAAACAAAAGAAAGTATAGAGTGAATCCGTCAACAAAAACGGCAATGACTTAGTTGCCAACCCAATAAATAAATAAGTTCGACTTAACTAAATGAGGCTACCGACATTGTGGGATAAAGTGATTTCGCAAGCAGGATCTATAAGCCGATTTGATTCTTTACGAGGCCAGTGAGTTTAAATTGGTTTTCTTTTCATCTAGGGGAATATCTGATATATACCCTCTCACGTAACTTTCAGCTACTCCCTCCAGTCTTCCATAATATTAGAAAATCATGGCCTCTACTGTCAAAAGTTTCTACTGACATTTTAAGCAATAACAACTTAAAGGCAAATAAAGCGACACGTTTAAAATTAGCCATAAAAGTAAAGCTGATCAAAGTTATAGTTCAGGCATGGACTTTTAATTTGCATAAAACTCAACCGATGATAGCTTGGTTTGGAATTCTTTGATCCTTCGTCACTACTTCTACTTAAAACGATGTACAATATTTTTATTATTATTCGAAGGACAAGTTTTACTAAATAAAAAAATCTTGAAAATTGGTGCCACTAGGCGAATAAACCTTCGTGACAGAACGTACCACATAAGAGAATTATATTCAATTAAGTGCCTTGAAGTTTATGAAGCATATTGGCAGTTTCAGCTTATTTCGTTTGGTTTTTAATATTTTGTAAACTTCCCCACAAGTAATGATACAAATAAGAGTAATTATGACCTCATAGAGCTAGGACACAGGAGAAGTCATTCAAAGTCACTTTATTTTGGTGAAATACGATCGCATATGTAGGAAAGTAAGCTGATCAGTGGATGAGCAAATACGAGCTTCAGTGATGTTCTTGATTGTGATCCCTCACCAGAGGTTGTTTCAACCTCAAAATTTGAGATTCGGTGACAATGTCATGATCAAATTTACATATCGCGTCCAATTTCAGAAAAATGAAATTGGATCAAGCAATGACGCCTATCATCAACGCGATATCACGTTTCATACCTAATTTTGATCGAGTCCACCAGATTCCTCTCTTTTTCAACTGACTAGTTAATTAAAAATTCATGATATTAATATCAGTCATAGACAACAATTAATACTTAAATTAAATATGGACATAAATTAAATAGGAAAACCCTAGTTCGCTGTACCTAATACCGATGAAATTAAATAGAGCTAACAATTGTGACTTCCATTTTAATTCAATGCTTCCTTTTAGCTCCCGCCAATGGGAAGTGGCGCCGTAAAGGTCTCTAATTTGTCTGTGGGTCACTTTGGCATTCATTTAATTTGCTCTTTTCCCTTCATTTAAGCTCACAAAGTCTCCTATAATTACCCGAATCATTCTCCCATCCCCTTGGTTAGCCCATCTCGTCTGCAGTATTATTAATTGTTGGCGCCAAAACCTCCACTCCAACCCTCCCTCCCCCCCCCCCCCGGGCCTATTTGAGTTTCATTTATTCAGTCCTTCACCCTTATTCTCTCTCCTCTAATTATCGTACGCCAAAAAATAGTTGTCCAAGTTGTTTAAGTCGTCTCTTCAAATTGAGAAAGCGGGAGGGTGGGAGGGGAGGGGAGGGTAGGGGGTGGGGTGGGGGGAGGGGGCGAGAGTGGTACTGGCTTGATGAGCGAATTGGTCTCTAATTGTCCTCAGTATATGCACACTTGTTGTGCACGCGTATGCACAAGAGGGTGAGCCTGTAATTGTCTATGCGCGCCATCACAAAAATTCTGGGCATATGGCATAAAGCAGTGTTAGATTAAAAGGCATTTTGTTAAGCAATTATTTATTTGTTGTTTAGTGAATTGAAATAATTGCTTGACCATTTATTTTAGATTCTTGAGCATCCGAAAAACTAATGCGAAGTTCTGTTGGAAACAGTCATTCAATGAGCAGCATTACCTCGTTAAGTTCAATGAAAATCTGATTGAAGCGTTGTCGGGTAAGTACTGTTCATGAGAGAAGAAGGGAGGGAGGGGGTGGCTTTCCACCTTCTCTTTCCTAATTTACTTACTGCTTTCCACCTTTTAGAATTGAAGTCGAACCGATTTATTTTATTCTTAATGATAGGTTTAGGCGTTATGATCTTAACAGTTTTGGAAGAAGTACTCTTGTTCGGACTTTGGTATTTGTTTATTTATATCAAATGGCAGGCGTCCTGATAGTTATCATTAGCCCTTTAGTTGACTTCAGGCTTCACAGAGGGGAAGGAACATCATAGTGGGAAAAAAGTCGAGAGGGGGGGGGGAAACAGAAGAGTGCTTCAAAGACGAAGGTAGAAAAAAGGTGAGGTGAGTACTGTGAACTTTGGTATAAACAAGTCAAAACCTGTTCCACTGGAACGCTGTGATTTTGCCTTGAACGGCTCTTTTGTTTCATCTAGAATACTGTTTGGCTAAGTTGTGCTACAAAGTCATAACAAAAGGTAATAAGTATTTAGATTTCAATGCATAATCTACCCTCAACAGAATGCCACAGGTAGGCCATATCAATTCATTTGATTCCGCTCAAGAAATAGACTGGAATTCTAGAGAAAATGATGTACTTTAAGTTGTATTCGATGAATGAAACTGCTAGCACTGCTTCAATTAGAAATTACTAGGATGGTATATGACTTCTACACTTTTATATCATTGCTATGTTCTAAATTGTAATAGTTATTCAATGTTTATTTGATGCTTTAAAGATGGGGTGTGCGATAGACTAACCCCCACGTGGTGCACCCTGGGAAACGTATACCCATACGGCAAGTCTATTAACTGGCAGTTGGCTTCTGACTTCAAACTACCATGGCCCCACTGTGTCATATTCGACTACTTTCACAGTACTCATCTCACCTTTTTTCTACCTTTGCGTCTGTCTCTTTAACATCTTTGAAACACTCCTCTGTCCCCCCACTCTCAACTTTTTTTCACTTTGATGTTTCTTCCCCTCTGTAAAACCTGAAGTCAACTAAAAGGGTAATGATAACTACCAAAATGCCTGCCATTTGACATAAATAAATAAATATAAATGTTTTAAAGATATATTTATTTCCTCTCCAGTAGCTCTTTAATAAATATCAATTAATTATGTTTTTTGTCCAGCCTATTTAGTAAATCATTAAGACTCTTTCTAACTAGGGTGGAAAGCACCTATTTAACTCTCCATAATATGAGATCATTCTCGAAGCAATTAATTTCTTTAATGAGTCGAGTCGATAATTGGCCAGCTATTCGACAGCGCTGGGTTTTGTCAAGAGGTTGCGTAAATCTAATTACGGAAGGTACTCATGAGAATACACAATGAGAATTAATTTAATACCAATTGTGTTCACTTAAGACCTCTTCGCTAGGCTTCATATCCACCTTTGCTACTTATTTCAAGTGTATTTCAAGAAACAGATGCAAAGAAAGGGTAATGATAAAAGTTTTATAGAGGGTAATGAGACATTGTAAGCGAATTTCTTCTAACCAGGTGCAAATCCTCAATGCTCAATATGATTGAAGCATCTTCTTGGTCGGCGTTGAGATAAACGATTTGATTTACGTTTGCCACCACTTGGACCAAACAGCTACCTCGAATGATTTGATGTCATTTTCTATTATATGCAAACTCTTGACTAATTAATCTACCAATCTCTACATTCTAAACTACTTTTCTTGAACCAATTAAGTAATCCAATTGCAAAATAATGAATATGAAATTATCGACTTGTATAACCATTCTACTCCATGTTTGTGGCCGTTTGTGGACATACAAACACAATAACATTCATCTATCCTGTTTTATTCATTCCTCCAATAACCACACTACTTTTAAACTACAATTTAAATCAATTAATGCTCTCACGTAAAAAACTCGAAGGCCCCTTAGCTATGCAGTTAGAATGCCAGGAATAGTGATGTTCATTCGGAAAGAACACGATACTCGATTGACGATAAGGTGTTATGCGATAATATGCATTTTATGTTCATTAAGTAGAGACAAGACACCCAAACATACTCTAAAATAAACGGAATCACGTTATAGTTCGTGATGCAGACTTGCTTACAATCAAAATTAATTTCATTTCGAATTCTTATTAGTTGGGAAAATTGGAGACGACGAAGACGACGACGGAGCCGTTGATTTTAAAAGCCGAAGCTATTAATGATGTTATCTTCATCAAAGTGGCGTACATACAGACGCATATGCCTATTAATTGAGGTGAAATAGCGTGTTAGGCATATAGTGAAGGAAGCTAAAAAGAAGCGACTCAAATCTCCACCCCTTCAGCACTCCTCCCCGCCTCCCCTCTAGCCAAAGCTGAAGTGTGGCAGCTTTTTTTTGAAACCACTTTAACCCTTCACACCACATATATGGCATACTCGGAGGCTAATGCACCGCATATATTGATAAGATTTCTGTTCCAGTCGCCATATCGGAGAGAAGAAAGTCCACGTGCAGGGGATTGAGTGACTGTATATATATATATAAATGCGAAGGTGGTAAAAGCCCCAATTACAATTTTAGTCCCCTACTTTCTCACCTCATTCTCCACCTAATACCATCTAATCCTCCTCCTCCTCCTCCTCCGTTTCGCGCGATAATGATGGCGTCAATGATAAGACGCGTGCGCCTTTCACTGTTTGGAGAGGGGAGGCTTAAATGGAGGTGAAAGCAGGGAAGTAGCTAATTATCGCAAATTCAATCCTACTCGAATCGTATTCACACCTTTTAGGGACACGCTCACCCCCTCTTTCTCCCATTTGCGTGAGCTGTGATGTGTGGCGTGTGTGAATGTGATTACAATTATCGATAAGACGGGGTGGTGGTAGACCCGGAGTGGGGGGGGGGGTTGGGGGAATTGAAGCTTTCAAGAGGTATTTATTCAAGTTGATTCGAGAAGGGAGGGGGAGGGGGGAGGGCTTGGAGATGCTAATTGCATTTGTGCTGTAGCTCTGGATTTTGTGTGATCTACTACTCCCCTCCCCCCTATCTTAACACTGCGCGCTAGCATATAATGATACTACCTCTGACGCGCGCTGATTACCACGGAGATTAGCGCGAATGCCACTCGGCAATGGAGGTGAGGGAGGGAGGGAGGGAGGGGGGGTTGGAGAGGTGAGGTTGATTGGAGTGAGAGAGGATTAGTTTTGCGGTTTCTCTCGTGTGCACAAAACAAATGAATGCAGTTGTATCACAATCATAATTATTGCCCATTGATTTAATACCATGTTAATTAGCTTAATATAACCCACAAAAGCATTCTGTTTGCTTTTATTATCAAACGCTTTATTTGTCTTAACACTCTGTAATGATGTTATGGAATTTATAAGGTAATATTTCGATTCTCTTGCCTTAACATTGCGGAGTCTCTCTCTTTTAAAATCTTATTAATCTTATACCTAGACTTAGTAGGCAAATTAGTCATGGAATTTAATAAGAATGAGCGTGAATTGTACACAGGAAGCAGCTTACTGTCACTCCCGACACAACTACCCCAGTTTAATCAATATTGTCTAATGTTTGCATGTAATATAAATGATCACAATAATATCAACTAACTAAATTTAACAACAATTCTCACCCCACCCCCTATATCTTTTGAATCACATTAAAACATTTATTTATTTATTTATATCAAATGGCAGGCTTTATGATAGTTATCATTACCCCTTTAGTTGACTTCAGGCTTCACAGAGGGGAAGGAACATCAAAGTGAAAAAGGTCGATATGGGGGAGGGACAGAAGAGATGTAAAAGAGATAGACATAAAGGTAGAAAAAGGTGATGTTAGTACGGTGGAAGTAGTCGAATATGACATACAGTGAGGTGGTGCTAGTTTGAAGTAAGAAGTCATCTGCCGGTTAATAGACCTTTTTGCCGTATGAGTATACGTTGCCCAGGGTGCACCACGTGGAGGTAAGTCTATCGCGCACCCCACATTACAACATCAATGTGAACTAAGCTTGTGGGGTACCTAATTCAAGTACAATTTGACAAAGCCATTCCGGGATGTGTGACCGTGGAGCAGGTTGTGTTTGGAAGCAACTGAGGTCATGAGTGCTGGGACCTCTTGACCCATCCATAACCAGTAATCATTACATGGTCCACATACATAAAAGAGTATTACCAAAGTCCCTACGTCCGTCAACTTATTCCACGTCATATGTCTGTTCAATAATCAACCAGACTAAGCAATTATTTACTTATAAATCTAGTTTTGCAAATCGCATGAAATTGAATATGGTGGTGAAAGTTTGATATTTTTGAATTTTTAATTATAAGAACCTCACTATTTAAGAAAATTAACCGAGATAGAAATGTTTGTTCCATTTGAAAAAAAGAACACTTAGGTTCCGTTGAAGAAATCTTTACTTTTTATGTCGAATAATCTCCCATTTAATATCATATACGATAAATTACTTGGCTATACAATCAAATATTGTTTTTAATTCAATCAACATGTTTTATTAGGGGAATCTGGCCACGAATTATTCTTCGGTGCATTGTCAGTTCATGCAATGCAATATTTGATCCAGGGGTGCGCGATAGACTTACCTCCAGGTGGTGCACCCTGGGCAACATATACTCATACGGCAAAAAGTCTATTAACTGGCAGTTGACTTCTGACTTTAAACTAGCATGACCCCACTGTATGTCGTACTCGACCCTTTACACAGTACTCATCTTACCTTTTCTCTGCTCTTTTGTCTGTCTGTCTGTCTCTGTCACATCTGTGACTCATTATTCTGTCCCCCTCTCGACTTTTTGTCACTTTGTTGTTCCTCCTTCTCTCTCTGAAGCCTGAAGTCAGCTAAATGGCTAATGATAACTATCAACCGAAGTCAGCTAAATGGCTAATGATAACTATCAAAACGCCTGCCGTTTGAAGTGAATATTTGATCCAATTCGAAGTTTATTTGAGTGTTTTATCTATTGCCTAATATTGGTAATTTGGTATTTAAATTGATTGTTCACTGACTCGCAGCAAATCAGTAGGAGAATTACAAAAAATTTATATTTTTTCCACTTGGAATTTTCATTTGGGATTATTTTTTAGGTAAATTATCAGCTAAAATCCATTTCAACAATAATATTAGCGCAGGAAAATGTATCACTTTCAATTCTAAATAGAGAGATGGGGGGGTGGGGGAGGTTGGAGAATTCGGTATTCATCTAATTAATTCAATTATTTCTATTTCCAATTAATATTTCCTTTTTTGCCGTCATTACATTATGCAAGAGGGTAAAGTTATGAACCATTTTAATCTGAAGCCAGTAGATGAAAATGGTCCAAAAATAAATTAAAAACACAAAATAAATGCAGAGAAACGACTCGTCGCCCCCCCCCCTCCCCACAGCCCCTACTGATGGAATTGCCGCTGTTTTTCACAACAGTTGTGCCTGGAAGAAAGCAAGAAACTGGATGGGGGGGAGTGCTATTCTACCTTCTATTTGAATTCGCACTTGAATTCTGAGAAGAGAGGTAGGTCATTTTATGCAATTTTTAAACTTTAAGTTTAGCATGCCAACTCACCTGATGCAACTTGTGGTGGGACCTATGGACAAAGTGTCTTTGCAGCTGTTCAGATTTCATATTCCTCTTACACATGCACGGTTGGGTGAGAGATTATCCTTTTGAGTTTGTGGTGACCCAATTTCTGAGAGGTTACAAAAGCACAGAAAAAGCTTTCTTTCAAGTAGGAAGTTTAGATGAGGATGTGAGGCTACCTAGCATCATTTAAACTCTGGGATTTTAAGTTAATTCGTCTGACTTTCTCCACCAACAAATTCTTTGTTTTCCCAAGACCTGTGTTTAATTAATGAACACCATTTTAGTATTCCCCTTGCATTTTTTCATTCATTTCAACATTTAAATTATTTTTTTTTGGCCTGAAAATTGACTCTTCCAACTTTTTCCCTCCATAAACTTAGCGAAGTCTTCGGAATTATTGGTGGTGGGGGGAGGGGGGTTGGGGCGGGTAACAGCCGTGATAATTAAAATTGACTGAAAGGTTAGATGTCATTATTTGGGGAAAAAAACCGGCTCGTCTTGGTAAACTTAATGCTGGTTCAACCACCCGCTGCATTTTCAGGCTTCTCATTCCACAAAAGGGCAGATAATAGTATAATGGAGATGGAAGGGGTGGTGGGGAAGGGGAGAGGGGTAGGGGAGGGGTTGATCCACTTCTAGTTTTTGGGAAAAAATGGGAGCGAGAACGAGAGAGGGAGAGAGAGAACAAATAAATGCCAAATTAAAAACAAAATATCAGGTCATTTCAATCAGGCAATGGATCTTTACACGCTTTCAAATGATATTTAATTAATTGGACTGGATCCGAGAGGGGATCACCTAATTGTTTATAGTCTGGAATTTGGGTCTTTAAAATTGCACAGGTGAATTTTTTTCCAAATCCAAGCAACTGATAAATAGGAGCCTTTTTTATTCAAATTTTTAAAGTTCAAGTCAAAGATCTAATTTTTGAGTGCTCTGCCTTGCTATGTTCACTAATTGAAGTGGCAAAACCGACTGATACCAACAATAGGAAATCCAGTGGGTTCATTGTATCTAATTGCTTTGGCAAACTAGACCTTCATAGGCATCTCGACTGAGAAGATGCTAGGGACCAAGTGAAAGCAATAATAAACGGAACACTTCTTCTTCCCAAAGCTAATTTATTTATATTATATGACACGCTTTATGATAGATATCAATAGTCCTCTAGCTGACGTCTGACTTCACAGAGGGGAAGAACATTAGAGGCACAAAGTGTCGAGAGGGGGAACAGAAGAGTAATTCATAGTTGTAAAAGAGACAGACCGACACAAAGGTAGAGGAGAAGGTTAGGGGAGCACTATGGACGTGGTGGAATATGACATACAGTTGGATCATGGTAATTTAGAGTGAGAAGTCAACTGCCGGCTTATAGACTTTTGCCGTATGAGTGTCCGTTGTTCAGAATGAACCACGAGGAGGTAAGTCTATCTCTCTCTCCGCTTTCCCAAAATAAGAACTTCAAAAACTCATTCTCCTCTAAGGCAATAATAATCATGTCTACTGAATAAAGATCAAAGAGTTCACCAAATCGTTTCCTTATTCTTAAAGGAATCTATTTCATTTCGTTCAAAACCTGGTGGCAGGACTTTCAATTGCAAATTTTGTCTCACTTATGTTAGAATGCATGTATTGCGTTGCATTATGAGGCATAGTATTCCTGTATGAGCAAGTCATTGATGGTACATGATCAGCACTTTCATCTGATGATTCGAATTGGAACCTGTATCTACTAATTTTAATCACAAACTACATTTATTTATTTATATCAAATGGCAGGCATTTTGATAGTTATCATAAGCCCTTTGGTTGACTTCAGGCTTCACAGAGAAGAAGCATCAAAGTGAAAAAAAGTCGAGAGGGGGAGGGGGGGGGAACAGAAGAGTATTTCAAAGGTGTGAAAGAGACAGGCACAAAGGTAGAGTGAAAAAGGTGAGGTGAGTACTGTTTAAGTAGTCGAATATGACATACAGTGGGGTCATGGTGTTTTGAAGTAGGAAGTCAACTGCCGATAAATAGACTTTTTTGCCGTATGGGTATACCTTGTCCAGGGTGCACCACGTGGAGGTAAGTCTATCACACACCCCTCACAAACTACATTATTTGATGTAAAAGCTGAGTAAAGCATTACCCAGAAATCTATTTGGATAGTTTTTTTCATA
>UZAE01012642.1:0-21967 GCA_900617975.1 Rodentolepis nana | reverse complement strand
ATGGGTTTTAAAATATTGTCTGAAAGATTCGTTCAGCTCCTTTGGAGGAATTTCATCAGACTTTCTTAATTCCCATAGTTTGATCAAGTTCTTTTACTTCTAGGTTCTATAGGAACCCACGTTATAAGCAAAAATACGTAAAAATTGATCGTGAATACATCTCTTACCTTACCCCCCCCCCAGATTTTGTTAACTAGTTCTACAATACCTTATTATCGGCTGCAATAATTCATTTGGAGAAGCAGGTACTTTAATCTAAGATCCACATTAGTCGTCAAAGCCCTCCCCCTCTCTTATCATGATCATTTGTGAAAGCTTATTTGCTTCCAAATAACTACGCTTTTAATATCAAACCAATTGATATACTGAGAATTTAACCTTATATTTTTTGATCTGATCTGTAAACACTGGGGATATGCTCCTTCTTGGTATAAGATTCTACTGAAAGTTGAGCGAAAATGTACTTGTCATTATTTTATCGAGAATCGGGCTATGTTCATACATGACTGAGCTTAGTCCATCATGCTTCCCTTGAACCAGGTCAGAAAAAATTATACCGAGCACTAAAATCTGCAGTAATATTGCTCTCCATGGTGAGGAAATTACGATTGGTTATAAGCAACTTTAGCTATGGAGTGTTTATCAGATGCGTTAGCTAAGCGTATATGACAGTTTGTTTGGTCTCTCGCTACATGTAGCACAAGTGGTTCTAGACATGTAGTCAAAAGAGATTTGTTGGAGTGCAAAATAGTTTTCGCGCGTGGTGGATACCAGTAGACACCCTCGCTTGCAGTCGTGTGCTTAAAGTGACCCGTTTCGAAATCTGCGGTAATAACAACAACAACAACAACAGCAACAACAGTGGTATCAATTTCTGCCCTCCCCATAGCTCATCATTATCATCGCTTTGCTATGCCAACTAAAATACCAAATCGTTCAGTGGCCGCACCCACTTTCAACATGGAATAAGCGAGAGAGAGAGAGATAGAGAGTGAGAGAGAAAAGGATTCATGTGCAAATTTTGTGTGCACATGGGTGTGGATTTACATGCTCTCGTCATGCTATGTGGCTTTCGAAGGCATCACGTTTGTTTTAATAATCTAAACAAACCGATTTCATTATACTGAAATATGTCTGCCTTAATTTCTTAGAGGTTATTGAACACGTATCATCAATAAGTCCAAAATTTGCCTGTGAGCAATCAGCTAGCGTATGTACTATATAACTGCCAACTCAGATTGATCAGCCAAGGGAGATGAACTGCGAATTCTTCAGTGGAGGGAATCAGAAGACTACTTCCACGTTTCGCCATAAAGACATGAGGTCTTTTGGGATGTGGCTAAGTTCATACAAACACCCCTAAGGATTTAACTCCACTTGTTTTTTACTATCGCTCTTCAAAATGACGGCGGTTTTATCACTTTTGATAGTATTTACTTAAGCAAAATCTGAGCTCTTTCGAATCCTTAAGCTGTGAAGACGGACTTTAACCAGGGAATATCGTACTATTGGATGTTTCACCGTATCATGTACGTACAGCGTTGTCTACTTATTCAGCGTCAGAGTTAAAACGAGTTTCCTTTTCCAATATTTTTTCGCGATCTCCATGGAAGAGTACTTGAACGCGTGCTAATGTTTGTCTTAGGAAATTTTTGAATTACAATCTTTGGCATGTTTACATTATTCGATTACCAAAATTCTTTAGCCAATACCAGTCATTTTCCTATGAAAATACCTACGAGAAAAGACTAATTTATTTAAACCACTAGTATCGTTTCTTTTCAGACTATGGGTTCTTACAGTAAGAATTATTTATTTATTTATTTCAAATAGCAGGCGTTTTGATATTTATCATTAGCTCTTTAGCTAACTTCGGGCTTCACAGAGGGGAGGAACATCAAAGTGGCAGAAAGTCAAGGGGTGGGGAGCAGAAGAGTGATCCACAGATGTGAAAGCGTCAGACAAACACAAGGGCAGGGAAAAGGTAGGATGAGTACTATGAGAGTGGTAGAATATGACCTACAGTTGGGCAATTGTAGTTTGAAGTCAGAAGTCAACTGCCGATTAATAGAATTTTTTGCCGTATGAGTGTACGTTGCCCAGGGTGCACCACGTGGAGGTAAGTCTATCGCACACACCACACTAAGAAATATTAATATTAACGAAACCAATTGGCATAAATCGATGAGTTTCTCATAATCCTTATTACAGGTTTGATGAAAGTTGGCTTGCATTTAATGTCAATGTCATCTCACGTTGAGTCTATTTGAAGGCTTTTCTATATTTTGGATCCCAGTCTTGAAAGCTGAAGACGTCTTTTAATGTATAATATAACCATTTCATGCAATATTCCCTTGATTTAATTGTGCTCAGAGGCGCGAATGCCTACCCCGGCTTCCGAAGAGGAATTTTCTGAATTACGACACTATTTGCTCAATTTTCCTCATATTTGACTAATAATCTATCAACGGGTTTCACAACAAGAAATACCTAGAAAACAGCATTCATTTTTCTAATCTTCTCGTTGGAAATATATTATTTCTTAGCAGTTTCAAGTAAGCGAGTTGACAATCAATGGAAATATAACCTTCAAATAAATTTGGATGTAAAAAAAAATAAAAGTTACCCAGTAGTAGCACAGGCGGTTGAATAAATATCAAATTAATGAATGTTTTATTCTGGCTAATTTTCCCAACCTCACTCAGCTCCACCTTTAAGATCGTTAGTGGGAAGTTATTGGAACCGGGGGTGCGGGGGTGGAATGGGTTGGCACATGAACAGGAGAAATAGATATTTCGTGTTTGTATTATTAAGTTATATAATATATAAATGGGAGATCGAGGTACGTATACATGTCAATAATATGCTTTTTTCGCAATGTAGAAAGTCTACTTTCAAAGACGTTGATTCTGCAATGTAGATCATATTGACTGGACTTAACTGTGGACTATATTATTTGATTAGAGAAGATTGTTGGGTGGTTAAATGAAATTTAGCTTTTGTAATTAACTGATATAATCGATTTGTCAATTGATGTTGGTGACCAAGGCGGTTGCTAATTCTATTCAACCATGGGAGTAAGGGAGGGGGGAGGGGGTAAAATGCGTGCTTCTTGAAAGACCATCTTCTAGTTATCTACTCAAGGTAAACGCCTTTGAATACTTCTAATGCTGATGGAAGTTATGCATAGTACTAACTCGGGTGGTAGTAGTAGAAATCGGTCATTTCAAAAATTACAAGTTTAGTTAAATGATAGTGGTGTGGCTCCGTCTTTTCTCTACAGAGCAGCGAACTGGTACAACTATTAAAATATCTTTCACTTGATCGGCATGAAGCTATCTAAGAGTAATAAGGCTTCGATAAACGCAAGTGATTGATTCGGAAATCAGTAATATCTCAGCACGATTCACGTTCGCAAAACTCAATTTGCTCACATTGCTTCTAATTATACGCTAACGCATGCACTTTCAATATGGGCATCAAACCTCCTTTAAAATAAATGAGTCTGACTTGTGTGGGAAATAAAATTAAAAGTGGAGCTTTTAACGATATTTTTGTTAACACGATCTGTTCTTGTAAAATATAATTTCGAAAAATTTGTAAAAGGGCGTGTAAATAGAGATTCAGTCAATATTACATCGATAGCTATGCATGATTGGCCTCAATAAGATTTTGTTATAATGTTTTCAATAATTGTTTTTAACTCTCTCCTATACTGAAAAATTTATACTTGTTCGGTCATTACTTTTAAATGTATTTATATTGAAACAAAAAACAGTGTAAGATGTTTAGCTTATTTCAATAAGTTAAAAAATGAAGCATTTAATTTGTATAATTTCCAATTTTTTCCCCAATGTTAAATGTCAGATTTATAATTCACACGCTCGTTTCCAGTTTAACGTGTGTAAAATGCTGTTGCTTTATTACCACCGGATTTATTGTAGCTCTAATGCCTTATGTACTATTAAAGAGTTAGCTATTTTCATCTCAAATTCTCTACTTGATTAGCAGCTTAATTGAAAAAAAAAATATATATTTATTTCAAATGGCAGGCGTTTTGATAGCCATCATTTGTCATTTAGCTGACTTCGGGCTTCACAGAAGGAAGGTTAATCAGAGTAGCAAAAAAGTCGAGGGGTGGGGAAGAGAAGAGCGATTCAACGATGAAAAAGAGGCAAACAGACACAAAGGTAGAGAAACAGGTAAGATGAGTACTGTGGAAGGGGTCGAATATGACATACAGTTGGATCATGATAGTTTGAAGTCAGAAGTCAACTTCCGGTTAATAGACTTTTTTGTCGTATGAGTATACATTGACCAGGGTGCCCCACTTGGAGGTAAGGCTATGTATATATATATATAGGAATATTCGTTGCAAATGACTGAAGTGGCCTTATTTTCTATTTCAGAGGGTGTACTGGAAGTGCTCAAAGGTGACCAGGTCATAGGTCAAATGGAAGTGGGCCGAGCTTTTGGAGAGATGGCACTGCTCTACAACTGCAACCGAACTGCTTCCGTTAAAGGTATACCGTCACCATTAGTTTCACTTTTATGTTTATTTTATAACTATAAATTTTGTGCCCTTGAAAAGTGAAAATTTTTGAGGTTGGGGGGGGGGGGGGGGGGGGGGGGGTGGGGGGGGGGGAANGGGGTGGGGGGTGGGGATGGGGGCGAGGAAGATTCTAAATTGAGAAAGAACCTTGCATTGTGTTCATTTGGAATGAGAAGCTGCTAAGCTAGAGGATTCATCAGCATACTTCCACTAAACTATTTTGGATGTGCTATTCAATAATTTGACAAAGTGTTGGTATACAACTAGTTCGTGCATAAATACGAATTACTTTCCGCAAACGCAGCTACCTTAGTTTAAGTGGTGGCATCATTGAGCTTCGCTTGTGAAAGACTCAAATTCCACCAGTCCTTTGAGTAGCCGAATAGAACTGTACTGTGGTAAGTTATTCCACTCATTGTACGTGAAGCGTATGATGTTGAACAAATAACCTCGTATGTTGCAAGCACGCATAAATTTGATAATAATTTCCTGAAATGTTATTAACTCTAAGAGTAAATTAAATTTACAGGGCACAGTAGCGCTTCTTTTTCTCTATAGATCAAAATTTTATATATACATTTATTGAATCTGCGGACAAAATTATTTTTTTAACTTTGATATAAGTTATCAACTAGCAGGTCAAGGTGCAGTGAAAATTGGGTGAATAATTAATTCGTCATAAAATTAATTTCAATTGTTTTTACGATTTCGATTAAAGCTCAGGGGTCTTTCTTGCTAAGAATTTTTTAGCCTTTCAAAAAGTCGAAAGCATTTTTCTTTCATTCGTCAATGGACAAAGGAGATAGTTCTTATTAATGTTAGAGAGGAACTATGTTGTTTGATAATTAGGCAAGAATTCTTCTTTTCCTATTATTTTAAAGTCAAATAAAAGTTCATTTTGGAATGGGATATTTTAACATAACTGAGTATCGATCGTTTAAATTTTTTACTTATTTATTTACTATAAAATATCGCTAGTCTTATGGGAAAGTGTTTCGAATGTTCTACTAAGCCCTTAATCTACATGCATGCAAAGTATTTATTCATTTATTTCAAATGGCAGGGGGTTTGATAACCATCATTAGCCCTTTAGCTGACTTCGGGCTTCACAGAGAGGAGGAACATCAAAGTGAGAAAGAGCTGAGAGGAGGAACAGAATAATGATTCACAGATGTAAAAGAGACAGACAGACTGACACAAAGTTATAAAAAAGGTAAGATGAGTACTGTGAAAGGGGGCGAATAAAAGGCAGAGAACGGGTAAGGTGAGTACTTTGGAAGGGGTCGAATAAGACATACTGTGGGGTCATGGTAATTTGAAGTGAGAAGTCAACTGCCAGTTAATAGACTTTTTTGCCGTATGAGTATGCATTGCCCAGGGTTCACCACGTGGAGGTAAATCTATCGCACACCCCACCGTGTATGCAAAATTCAAGTTCCTTTTCGTTTTATTCATTAAAACAAATTGTCAGATTGAAATATGTACTTCTAAACCTACTATTTTGGTGTGTGCTCATTGAAATTGTTTGCTCCTAATAAGACACACAGTAGCAAATTTGTTTAGGATGGATCTTATTATCCCTTTTGTGTAATAATAAGTAGAACTTGTATAAACTAGGAGGTAGGTGAATTTAATTCAACTAAGGATGTTCTTATCATTAAACACATCATTATCTAAGATGATGAAGTAAGCTGGGCACATGACAGAGTTGGAATTGTTGGAAGAAATGTCATCAAATAGACGTCGGAATTCATTTTGGTAGGAAAGATAATTAATTAGTAAACTAAGGGAACTCTAATGAGTACCAAAGAACTTATTTCGGAATATTCTGAGTCTTAGAAGAGAGCGAGATAGCAAACAGTTCTAGGATCAAAATTAATCCACCACCTAGAAAGTTGGAAGGTCAAAGGGGGCTATCATCCACGTAATTCCAGAATGAGCCAAATATTCCCATTAATTGCTCCTTGATTTGAGCCGAATAATGAACAAGATGGGATCTCAAACTCCTCTTCAAAATCGATTTACGTAAATTTACGCACATGATGTCCAACTTAAACATAATAAGCCCAACAGCATTTTTAATTAAAATATATGGTAAATTGGATTAAATGCATTTGTTGATCTAGGCCCCACCCCCACCCCTGTTGGTAGTGACAAGGACAAAACCTATCCATCAAATACGGGGTCCTAGCTTTGTGTTGAAATTGGAGTGTTTAATGGCTATTGGCGCGCAGGTGTTGCTCGAAGCCCACGTATAGTGCAACCTGTGTGAAGTGATCTCATTCACACCCAGTTTAATTAAATTACAGTTTACGGCAAGATGACCGAGTGTAACGTCCTTCTAGTTAATCAGCGCACTTTCTCCCTCCCATCTCGTCGGAAGAACTTTCGAGAACCCCATAAATTTAGTATAAGCTAGGATTTACTATTATTAATGCAGATATTAAATACACACACACATATATATATATATATCTATATTATATTTGTTTATTTATTTATTTACAGGAAAATTTTTTGTTACTTTCTCTAGCTCTGACAAATTCCAAATTTTGGACGTTGGACCGGAGAGTTTACCAGCAGATTATGATGAACTCCTCCGTTCATAAGCACAAAGAAAACTTCCAATTCCTGTTAAGGTGAGAAGTTGTCTTCCATCCAATGGCCTGTTAAATAATTTTTGTTTGTCTTTAGTGTTTCCGACTTCAAAAATCTCTCCCAACGAAAACTCCACAAATTGGCCGACGTGTTAGAACTAGTAAGTCAGTAAGATCGCCCTAAAAAGCTCTCTAATTGTCAAATAAAGTACTACTTTGAAATCCTATTGGTTGTAGGATTTATAAATTTATTATTGTGTTGGTAAATTTTGTTTTTATTTTAATAGATCTACTACCCAGGCAATGATTACATAATACGACAGGGTGAAGTTGGCGAAACCTTCTTCATTATACATTCTGGACAGGTGAGTGCGAATACATCCACGTTGTTTGCTATTCATCCAATCTCTTTTCTGAAGCATCATGCAGAAGTGCAGTCTATTTTTTGTTCCCATTGGAGCACGCTCTGCATCGAGTTCACGAAGATGAAAAGTAATTTTCGGGGTCGAATATAAATTTCATAATTTTTGTTTTCCTCGATTGCCGTCTTGTCTTACTGGGCTACTTTTAACCCCACAATTGACCTATTTGTTCCAACAAAGAGTCCATTTTTAAAATGTGATTTAAGGTACGATATTCAGATTCAGGCAGTAGTAGTAGTTGTTGCAGTAGTAGTAGTAAAATAACTCTCCTTCCATTAAGCTAGCTTTTTAATGTGAAATATATCCATCATTTGTCTAGCTGAATTGCAATTATCTAAATCAGCTCTCTAGAGCGGACTATTTCCCGTAACTACTTAACTCGACCCATGAAGCATATAATATGAGTTGGTTCGTTTGAAGATTTGGAAGTTTATATTTTAATCCCCCAGTTCTGTGGTTGGTAGTGTGTGGTCACATCTTCCTCTTACTTATAGGAATCTTGCGTAGGAGAAGCTCAATTGCTTAACTAATTGGCCATTTAGCTATATTCTGTTCGTAACTTCAGAACCTGCTTAAATTTGCTGGTATAGAACGTTAGTTGGTTCTCCGAAAGCGTAACCATGTTGAGTCACTATTCACTCGCATTTAGTGTCTGACCAGCTTAGAGCTTGCCGTTATGCATAAACATTTACAAAGGTACCTGAGGATGCTTATCAGAATGGAAGAATTTCTATTCACCGTATTCATTACTTTCATTGGCTAACTGCTCGCACACCTCCATTTGTCTCTCTATCACCTAAGCACACCTCGATGCTGTGCTGATGTGCCTACACACATCTCTCTCTCTAGTGCTATTCGAGTAATAAACAGTTTTATCGTGCTTCACGTTTATGTGTGTAGTGTGATGTAAAGACTTGCATAGTGAACATTTGGGCTAAGCATCAATATCTGTCCTTCACTCCCTGCTTTTTTGTTTAAATTGTAAATAGGAGTCAATGAGAATGAAAAAAAGAACATACTGCGATCTCTTGATTGTTTTAATGATGATTGGTGATTAGCAGAACATTTTTATCATGGCGTAGCGTCTAAATTTGCAGAATAGTTAAATAGCAGCTTGAATTGATGGCTGTACATATTGATTTCAAGATTTCAAGTACCTTCTTTGGTCTCAATTCTGGAAGACTTGAGTTGCCAGCTTACTTTTTCAATAACCCGTTCCCGTAACGCTCAAATTTCAGGATAAATTGCCTGGATTTTGAATTGTCATCGTGCCCGTGATATATACAGAAATTGTTGGTCAGTTAGGTAACATGAAGGCGTGGTCATTTCAATTTGATCGATTTTTATCTTCTTTCAGTCATGAGCAGATAGATGAGCCTAAAAAGGATATTTTAAGATTGGTGGAGCTCACTAGGTTTCATTCAAGTTTGGATTTCTAAGTGGGGAAAGACATTTTAGAATTTGCTTTGGAAGATTCGGCAGTGACCATAAAAGCGTCAAGTACTTGAAAATGAAGGCTCCTAGGATTGGCATTGATCAAAAGATGGAGCAGTAGAATACAAAATTCCAATCAAAGGGGTCTCCGCTGGGTTTTTTCGATCGGGCTTGGAAAAAATTTAAATTGTCGACGGGGTTCTGTATCCATGTTGAAATGTGCGCGCGTGTGTGTGTGCGTATGGAATACTTATAAAATAACATAATTTTAATTAAGCAAAATTTTGTTTTCAGGTGAAAGTAACTCAGTCCAAAGCACCAGGAGAGCCTCCACAGGATATTAGAATACTTGAAGCAGGAGACTGGTTTGGTGAACGAGCTCTTTACACGTGCGTTTCAGTTAACCCTTCACTCGTAATTCCCTGTCGTATAGAATGGCTTAAAATGATTCTAAACACCTCTAAATATCTTCTTTTTTTATCTCGGTCACACTTTGGTATTGCTAACACCCCTTATTTACCAAATAGTCTGCTCGTAGTGGAGGTTACATTAAAATGCGGTATTATTGGGAGGCAAATACTTAAAGGGGTGCATGCTATTTAATTATGCCGATTGTTATTAGTAACCGTAGCTTTATGACTTCAACTTTACTGCTTATAGGTCCGTCAATTTTATATTCTATTATGAAGAATCGCTATTAATTTGAGCTCTCATTATTTAAATATAATGCATGTTAGGTTTTTTTTATTGTTATTTCTATTACTACCAATTAGGCTAATTATATTTAAGCTTAACTAATTATTGGAATAATAGAAAAGGCTCACCTTCTTAAACAAGATTTATATTTTTAAAAAAATGGATGAAATTACAAAGGAAAAAAAACAAATAAAAATTTCTCACCTAAATAATAACGTCGTCAATCTTGAGAATTTTGCAACTGAAATCTTTTTTGTGCATCTTTTGGCTTCCAGACTATACAAAACTTATAAAGCGACTTTTTTCTTCTTTGTTTGCAGTCGAGAAAAGCGTAGCGCCAACGTTGTTGCCATGCCACCTGGCGTCCATGTTCTTTGTCTCGATCGATCGTGAGTTATTTTGATTACACCTTGCTCAAATTGTAAGCAACGATTTGCTTTAATTTGTGTGTGCCTAAAGGCTTCCTCCATGCAATTAGACAGGTGGGAGTATTTGTTTATTTATATCATTAGCCCTTTTGTTAACTTCGAGGTCCACAGAGGAGTGGGGAACATCAAAGCCACAAAAGTCGAGAGGGGGAACAGAAAAGTGATTCACATATGGAAAAGATACACACACAAAGGTAGGAAAAAGGTGAGGTAAGCACTATGGAAGTGGTCGGGTCATGGTAGTTTGAAGTCAGAAGTCAACTGCTGTTTTATAGACATTTGCCGTATGAGTATACGTTTTCCAGGACGCACCACGTGGTGGTAAGTCTACCGCAGACCCAAAAGATGGGAGATAATTGTTGTAAAATTTGTAATGAATCCTGGACTGAGAAATACGATCAGTTTGTTTAATGCTCTATGTTGCAAATACAGACCCTCTTGTAATCTTCTTGATCAATCAGCACTTTAGCAGAAGCTCATCTTGGACCGATCATACAATCAGGTCTCTATTTATTCATATTTATAATCGAGTGATCTAGATGCAACTCATCGGGATTTGAATACATGGAGTACTATTTATTGACACCAAATTGGCTAATTAACTTCGATGTGGTTAGAAAATACAGCGATCGGTGGGGGGGGGGGGGGTTTCACCTCAAAATGAGGCCTAGCGACGAGTCTAAAATCTGGTACAACAGTACCGACTCTTAATATCTCTCACGGGGGATTCCAATTACCGTGTCTATTCTGACATGCATTAAACTTGATCACATTTTCATCCCTTCCAGAAACTTCATTCACCTAATTGGCGACTTGAGTGAGATCAAATCCCGCGAATACAACGACTCGAGAAGAAGTATTTTAAGGCGAGTTTGGTTTCTATCCTATTTGCATTTTGAAAATATTTTTTCCTAATTTGTTAAATATGTCGCTGGCAATGTCAGTATTGCTTTACGTGTCACCTAGGAGTCAAGTTCATCCAAGTTTACGAAAATTGCCCTAGTAAGTTGAGGGAAATAATACAATGACTTCCTAAACTAAGCATCTAATTTAATGGTGTCATTTATGGCCTCTCTGACGCCTAATTGTTTTTCTTCATGAGAAGACTGTTAGGTAAGCAATAATTTTACCGGTGGTTAATAAACAGTCATCCATTTAGCTAAGCTTGACCTACAAAAGCCAATTATACTCGTTTCATTTTATTTCTCGAATGCAGGATATATTGCTGATCAACGTTAATTCTTTCCCATTTGATCAGTCTTCTATTGCGCTGTGTGTTGGAAAAGACGCCTTTAACTTGAATAAATGCATGAAATTTCTCCCATTTTATTTGAAGGTGATTTACATATTTGGAGTCGCTTGGCGGGCTTCCTAGGGTCGAGAGGAGAAGCAAATCTGCATCTTCTTTTTCCGCCCTTGCATGCCAAGGGCAAACGAGACATCTGCCCTGGGCCCGTTTGTCGTCAATTCCCTGTCCAAAGATAACGGGATGCTGATATTGAAAAATTAGGCTACAGTTGCATTGTTGTTAGCTGATGCAATATTTGAATAAACGCAGTACTTAGGTCATATTGAAGGACCCTAAGAGATAACAGCATTGAGCATGACACACCTTTTTTTCTTTTCTTCTTCAAATTAATGGTTTACATTCGAAATCTTTGCCCGCGGAATAATCATTTCGATGGACAGAATGGCTTGAAAGAAATTCGTTTGGCAATGAAATTAATGTCCGCTTTCTATTCCACCATGTTGAATAAGTGTTCTAGGTTAGGTAAATAATGTCTTCCAACGAGATTATGTAAGCAATATCACCTCTTATAACCCTGCTAGAGGAACAACAAACTTTTCAACTATAGTATCTAATCCTGTCCGTTTTCGAGAATGCTTTTTATTGAAACACCCGTTCTTTATTTAAACGGGTCCAAAAGTACTGAGTCCTCATGGACCTTGGACTTTTGAAGTTTGATAGAAATAGCGCATATTGAGGGCGTATAGTAGTATTAAGCTACTGAAATATTTATTTATATCAAAGGGCAGGCATTTTGATAGTTATCGAGAGTCCTTTAGTTGACTTCAGGCTTCATAGAGGAGAAGGAACATCAAAGTGTAAAAATGTCAAGAAGGGAAGGGGGAACAGAAGAGTGTTTCAATAATGTTAAAGAGGCAGAAACAAAGGTCGAGAGTAGGGTTAGACGAGTACTGTGAAAGTGGTGGAATATGACATGGTAGTTTGAAGTGAGAAGTCAACTGCCAGCTAATAGAACTATTTTATCAAATAATCTTATGCTGAGAAACGACACAAATCTGATTAAATAAAGTTATCTTGCTTCTAAAATTTTGCCCGATTTGAGGAAGGAGGGGGAGGGGGGGGGGAGGGGAACGGTGGCATTTTTTCAAAAATTTTCGCAAATGAAGAAGGCGGATGAGCTTAGGCGTTATGCGTTTGAAGAAGCTTTTCTTGTTTAGAGCCATTAATTTATCAGATTTCTCATTCATTCAAACAAAAAGCGTTCCTAATGTTCCACTATTTAACCCATTATTTTTCACGAAAAACTACAGATTGAAAATGGAAGTGCTCATTGCTAAAGCAATTGTCATTCGTTGAAAATCTTGGGAAATTCAAGCTCATGAAATGGTTAAAAAAGGGTATAATACTTAATATTGTGGAAATTCTGTTGGTATACTTCGCATACCGCAAAGTTACTGTTCAGTAAAGGCAAAACGATTGAAATAAAATTTGAAACCGCGTATATTTTATTACAAAGGCATCCTAATTCAAGTTTCTCCGAGTCCGTAATAAAATTCCCTTGGATGACCTCAATTTGTAACCCTAAGGGCAGACGCTGTATCTATCCTCTATAAATATGTCTCCCTCGACACGCAATCAGCTTTTAAATATACTCATTAATGTCAAATTGTAGGCGTCTTGATGGTTATCATTAGCCATTTAGTTGACTTCAGGCTTCACAGAGAGGAAGGTACATCAATTTGAAAAAGTCGAGAGGGGGGGGGGGGAACAGAAGAGTGTTTCAAATATGTAAAAGAGACAGACACAAAGGTAGAAAAAAGGCGAAGTGAGTACTGTGGAAGTGGTTGAATATGGCATACAGTGGGTGATGGTAGTTTGAAGTGAGAAGTCAACTGCCAGTTAATAGACTTTTTTGTCGTATGAGTATACGTTGCCCAGGGTGCACCAGGTGGGGGTAAGTCTATCACACACCCCATACTCATTAATGTCAAATAAATTTATGCGAAAAACCAGCTTAACCATTTATTTGGCTTTTTGAAACCTCCAGCACTTTCATCCATGAATCGAGTTGTTTGGTTATCTAAAACAGTGTAGATCTACACTGTTGATGTTCGGCTGAAGAGGAGTCTTTTGTGATGGAAATTCTGGGAACTAGGAGCTAGCAACTCTGAATAGGAGAGTATCCACTAGAACTATGTCAATATGAAAAAATTTAAATTTAATTTAAGTGGAATTCGAGACATGGCCACTCGCTCAATTACTATTTCATCGCTCTGTGCCGAGCCTCGTGCTCGCATACGAACAAAAAAATAATTCCAACAAAAGGTGTGATAAAGAGAACTGTGAAATTGCCTAATTTTCTAACCTCGTCATTGACCAATTTACGAATATGCCAACAATAGGTAAAGAAGTAATATTAAAATGCGTTCATGAATGAAATTATTACGTTCAAAAATGGGTTTATTGTTTAATAATTTTGTAGTTAAAATAATGAATGCCAAGAGAAAGTCAAAGGAGGGAGTACAAAATGTGCCCTTAATTTTAAATGTACTTCACTGTGGTAATGCAATCTTGTGCGCTTGGGAGATTCAAATATGGCCAATGTTAGTCTGATTCGTTTGAAGCTATTCGATGCTCCTGTAAACTCGAAGCTACAGTTGCATGAACGTAATGCCAAAGTTAGAGTTTGGAGTTCTATCGTCTTTATGTCAGTGAGAGTAAAAAGTATATCGTTCTTGCTCGAATTGCACCCCGTTTTAGCAAGTTCTGAGGTATTTTGTTTTCATATTTATCAAACCCAAAATGGTGTGTGAAACAGTGAAAAGGATCTTCTTCTATGGGAAAGAGGTTGTAATTATTCGCATAGAATAATCTCCTTCATTTTGTAACGCTAAACGGTATTTTGATGTGTATTTCATATAGCCCTTTGGCAGGGAGTTTATTTAATTGGTTTTTTTATATTCCACGGAACTTCAAAAATATTCCAACCATGGAGCACTTTCGGATTGTTACTTAGAAACGTGCTAATCTGCCGGAAAATTATTTTTTTTCAATAAATGAGCGATTTTATTCTCCAAAAAGTTATCTTTAAACAAAGTTCATTGAGTACTTAAATAATTTAATGAAAATTAAATATTTTCTTAATTCCTGATTGGGTCAATTGAATCGATTGAGGTAATCGTGATATTATTGGTTTAAAAGATTTAACTTGTTCTCTAATGGTATGGTGAACAACAGTTTAGGGGGACAGAAATATGACAATGATGATAGCGGTAAACTATGAGTTATCGCAGCTCAGTAACCTATTCTAAGTTTTAGCTAGTTTCGAAACTGCAAATATTAGGTCATATCAGTTAAATACTCAAACCACCCCCCACCCCACATCCATTCCCAATAAAATGACGATAAGGCTATTGTAGTCGCAATAGAATAAACGCCTCACTTATCTTCATGACGCGAATTGGAACTCGTGACAGATATCCGAAGTTTGCAAGAACGACATTTTCGCTACATTCCTGCATAGTATCTGTGGTATTTAGAGCCGAGTATATTTTGTTCAAAATCACAATTGTAATGCTAACATAAACTGTTCATTTTTGGTCAAATAACTCTGATAACAAATAAGTTATCTAAAAGTTTTAAATTGCACTTGTTCCAGTTTCAAACCTTTATCCTTAATTTAATGCCCTCTTTTGGGGCATTAGACAGAAGCTTTTATCTAGACTATGATTTGAAAATCGATTTTTCAAGTGAATTCCAATTTGAATCTCTTTGCTTAACTACTCCAAACTAAGTGCGAGGTCAGGACCACTCAGTGAATAAATTTCAAGAGAAGGTAATGTGAACTCTAATGCGACTTCCTAATCAAATGTTTCACAATCCAGCTCTGGGTTGTCTAATGCCAGAAGAAAGCTTAAGTCTGAAATTGAAGGAGTTTAACGAATGAGTCGGTCATCATTGTTTTCCTTTTTTGCTTCCTTGTTAGAGTCTAGTCGCCATCTTCATATTTTTTTCTCATGAGATGGCCAGATTTGTTATTCAATTGACCGAGATTGTGGATGTGTTTAAAGTAATCTCATTTCGGACATATCAAATGTTATTATCAACGGTAAACTTCTATACTATCTCATAGCACATGCACTTTCGTGATTTTTAAAATTAATAAGTATAACATAGCATGATACATGATGAATACTTGGGAGTATTTATACGCCTTGGTAGGTACGCATGCACCAAGAGATTTAAATCGAGACAAAGTGAGCTCTTGACTCTAAATTGATGCTAGGTACTGGACCTTGAAAATCTAGTAAGAACAGCGGATAAAAACAACTAACATTAGCTTTAAAGTGCATCATCTTGAGAGGGTACTAAGTTGTAAATGAGATGCGCTTAGTACTTCTTAAACGCTGTTGAATGGCACTATATCAGTAACTCATGCTCGAATGTTTATCTTATAATTGCAGTCAATCTCCAGCCACAGACGGAGAAGACTACTTCGGCTCGGTAGAGAAACGTGCATCAATGACCTCCCAAGCCTCTCTCGAAGATGGTACACCTGGAATATCCGTTTCAATATCTAGTAGTCGTTCTGGCTCTGGAATGGGAGCTCTCTCACCCTTCTTCCCCACAGTCGCTCCTGTTCCTGCGGGTAAACGGAGTGCAGAGATGGCAGGCGTGGATGCAGACACTGTGGTGGGGAATGCGCGAGCAATCGCGGGTAGAAATGCAATCAAGTATGAAGATCTCGTACCCGTTGCCATACTGGGAATAGGTGGATTCGGAAGGGTTGAACTGGTAAGTTGAAGCCAACTACACTTTTACCTCAGTCAGATAACTATTTCCATGGGCATTCTGGAACATCTGTGATATATATTCGCATTCCTTACATTTGGAGGTGAATTCGATTCATGTGGACTAACTGGTATTTCAGCAGCCTCTGATCACATATCTATTTTCTAAGTCTCGCTGAAATATATTTGATATTTTTTTGGCTTCCCTTGCAGTAATATTTCCTTCCCATAATAATTAAATAATGTAGCATCTATAAGGGGTTATTCGTTTTAAACGCCATTAAGCTGAATATGAGAGAAACATATTTATAAATCAATCGAAGTATGTACCTTCGCGTAGCGTGCAAAGGGGAACGATTGCGCACTCTTAAGTTAGAGTATAGCTCATACATATAGTTCATATTTACGAAAAAATGTCACTCATGCTAATGTAAGTTATATCTTAATTTATATATATATATATATATATATATATATATATATATATATTCCGTTATATATATATATATATATATATATATATATATATATATCGGAATAAAGAGTTTACTAAGAAATATAGATTCAGGTAGTCGGAGAATGTTATTCTTTGCCTCCATGTACTATGATTTTAAATATTACATTTTGAAATCTGCCTTTTGTGCCATTTTCGATCTATTGATTTTTTTCGCAACTTTCCAATTTCAAAAGGTCTTTACAATCTTTGAATTATCAATTTATTTGCAAAATTTAATTAATTAATATCATTATTTCACTTTGTTGACTGATTGTGAAGGAAGTAAAACTTAGAATCCTCCACTAGAGGAAAGTGCTAGCTCACCTATTGCATGATCGTCTTCATCGCAAAGTGGAAGGAAAGATAAAGAATGTGGTATCAAATTACTTACTTGAAGGACTTACGAGTCCAAAAAGTGTAAATTTTCGTTAGGAGAGATAAGCGATAGATATTGAGTTAATCCAAGATGGCTTTAAATAGTAATAAAAATCGATAAATAGTATATGAAAGGGTTGAACTTTGACCTACTGTGTGTTCACTGCAACTTCTTATTAAAATAATGACTTGAATGGCAGCAATATAATAAAATTCAAGCATTTTATAATAATATTTTTTCAAATGGCAGGCTTTATGATATTTATCATTAGCCCTTAAACTTTGACTTCAGCTTTCCCCATGGGTGGGGGAGGGGTACATATATAGTAGTTCATTAGCTGTCTTCTTGCTTCCCAGTATCTCTGGGGATTCCGTCGTTGTCTTTAGAGCTAGACATCGAATCAGGTGGGTCTTCTCCATTTCCTCCTGTAGGTTACATAGAGGGCATGTGGGTTGAGTGTATACTCCCAATCTGTGAAGGTATGTTGCCAAGCGATCGTGTCCGGTACGTAGTCTAAACTCAAGAACGGCTTCGATTCTTGGCCAGTCGGGTATGTCGGAGAGTGCCACTGTGCACTGTTTCTCCTTTGTTCGAGCTTTAAGTTCGTTGCCATTTTTTTTTCAATTATAACCTACATCTTCTCTACCATCTTGCCTTTGCAGCATTTTTGATCCTCTTCTTGAAGAAAATGGCTTTTTTGAATTAAGCTATTCGTTCAGGTGATTTCTTATTTCAAAATTGTTTTTATTTCTTTGTCTATGACGAGGTCTAGCGAATGTGGATGATATGTTAGAACCTCCCAATTTAATTCTATACATTTTTAGTAGGTTATCTTTCTTTTGTTGAACTGAGCTTTATCATTTTGTGGAATTGTCCCCTTTGCTGTTAACTAAACTTCCAGGTTGATGTTTTAATTTCTGACTTAATCTTCCAAATTGCTGAACATCATCAAGTTCGATTGTAACTGTTTTGGTCATTTTAACCATTCGCAAAGAATTATTTGCATACATCCAACCGAATGAAGCGAAGTTTCTGAATGGTGAACTCTAACTTTCTTTGAGGTCACGGTGTGATTGTTAGATTTCTTGACAAGTGTTGCTTTTTTAAAACTAAATTGCTGCCATAAACGATTCACTTATTGTCCCCAGTAAGAATTTAGTAAAAAAAGAGGACAAATTCTTTATTCTTAAGACATGAAAGAAATGCAAGCTTTCCACCATTCATGTTTATTATACTTGCAGCGTTAATGCATCGACTCCTGAATTCCCGTTCAATTCAATTGACCAAAGCGCTTCAGATTTTGTCACAAAATTGACCATATGCGCGAGGGTCTCTCCGATACCACTTCCACATTTGTTAAACGAGGATATGCTTCAGCCAGGGATTTCAATACGACGTCACGTTTAATGCTTAACTTAGTAATGTCGGATTGTGTAGCACGTGGCCACGAACTGCAGTTGTGATTTGGGTGGCCTGATGAAAGGAAAAAGCTTCTAGTCCGCCTGTTCAACCTCAATATTGAAATGAAATTTATGGCTCATGAATAATCTTGAACATTTTATCTACTTGGAATAAACTTACAGAGTTATTTCCTTAATCATAATTGGTGGCAAAGTCAAATCGAACACCTGTTTGTAAAATGCGCAATTCCTTCTTACCATTACACTATTTTCACAAACAAAGAAAATAAATTTTTGTGTTTTATTCATCTAGAAAATAATGATTCAATTAAACGCCTGTTCCCCTGTAGATACACCTAAACTAAAGGAAAATGGAACTTTTATTTTATACCGTTGTAAATTTAAATCGAATTTATTTTTCCTATCTTTCAATTTAATTGGGGCGATTTGTTTAAATTGCATTGGCATAATTTTACTAAATTCAGTATACGTTAATTATTTTTACCCAAATATGTTTTTTTAATTTTGTGAAATTTTTGAAAATTTTCCATTTTATTTTTTATTTACTACGCAAGTTTTAATTAGGTTAGAGTTCTGATAAGTTGCATGTCCTCTTGGTGTTTTTTAATGACGCCTAATTTGAAATGCACTTAGAGGACAGAAAGCAGTGTGTGTATTTAACGCCACCTAGTTGGAATGATGTTAAAAGGTCAATAATGTGTTTAGTTACCTCATCGTTTAAATTGAAACGCACTAATAAAGTGCTGGGAAAAATATTTGGATGTCAATCTATCTTCCTTATTTCCACCATCTCTACATAATGTGTGAAGTATAATCTATAAAAGTACGCCACACACACACTTGGGTGGTACTTAAAGTGCCTTGTGATCTTACTTCACGAAATTCGTAAAAGTACATATGTCGACAAAGTTGAAGTATTCCCATGGGGTGTTGCATGATGAGTAGATGACCTTCCTAAGTTATTTTACTACTAAGTCAAACTCCCTCCCCCCCCCCCCCCCCCCCACCCAATAAAATTAATTGGTTCTCCAATATGCACCTGTCATTTTCTCTGATCGAAGATAGGAGTTGTGAGTGAGGTGCCTGGATAGAAATTTTACCCTGGAAATATTTAATTAAGTCTTTAGTCAGAGAATTCCATACATGGACGGGTCTGTTATAGCTACGTTGTCAATAATGCCAAAATATACCTCTTCTCAATGGACTTCTAGCGGAAACAATAAAGTTCCAAGCTGGCAACTGTTTGTCAATGATCCCAAAAAGGTCACTGTACCCCGTTCTCAAGGACCAACAAGGATTTCCAATGCTTAAGTCCTGCAAACACGAAGGTATTCAAAACGCCGAATATCAGATGACATTCCTAAATTTTACAATACGTTTAATGCGAACGTATCTTTGAAAGACTTTTAGAGGACGTCGCTTGACAAATAAGTGCATTTATTTTTAGTTAATGAGTGTGCGATAGACTTACCTCCACGTGGTGCACCCTGGGCGCCGTATATTCATACGGCAAAAAAGTCTATTAACTGGCAGTTTTCTTCTCACTTCAAACTACCATGACCCCCCTATATGTCCTACACCCCATTTCTCACTTCAAACTACCATCACCCCACTGTATGTCATATACCTCTGACTTCAAACTACCATCACCCCACTGTATGTCATATTTCACCACTTCCACAGTACTCACCTCGCCTTTTTTCTACCTTCAGTTGACTCTGACCCCACTGTATGTCATATTCGACTAAGGCAGTTGACTTCTCACTTCAAACTACCATCACCTCACTTATGTCATATTCGACCCCTTTCACAGTAATCATCTTACCTTACTGTGTCATATTCGACTACTTCCACAGTACTCACCTCACCTACAGTTGACTTCTCACTTCAAACTACCATGACCCCACTGTACGGTAGTTGACTTCTGACTTCAAAGACAAAAAAGTCTATTGATCGGCAGTTGACTTCTGACTTGCAAAAAGTCTATTGATCGGCAGTTGACTTCTGACTTCAAACTACCATCACCCCACTCTATATCATATTCGACTATTTTTACAGTACTCACCTCACCTTTGTCCATATTCGACCATTTCACAGTACTCACCTCACCTTTTTTCTTAAATTCGACCACTTCAACAGTACTCATCTTACCTTTTCTCTTCGACTTCTCACTTCAAACTACCATCACCCCACTGTATGTCAAATTCGACCCCTTCCACAGTACTCACCTCACCTTTGCTCTACTGTCGACTTCTTCCACAGTACTAACCTCACCTTTTTTCTACCTATTTCTCACTTCAAACTACCATCACCCCACTGTATGTCATATACCTCTGACTTCAAACTACCATCACCCCACTGTATGTCATATTTCACCACTTCCACAGTACTCACCTCGCCTTTTTTCTACCTTCAGTTGACTCTAGCTTCAAAGACAAAAAAGTCTATTGATCGGCAGTTGACTTCTGACTTGCAAAAAGTCTATTGATCGGCAGTTGACTTCTGACTTCAAACTACCATCACCCCACTCTATTACTTTAACGGTACAAGTCTATTAACTGGCAGTTGACTTCTCACTTCAAACTAACAAGTCTATCAACCGGCAGTTGACTTCTGACTTCAAACTACGTCTATCAACCGGCAGTTGACTTCTCACTTCAAACTACCAATCAGCCCGACTGCTTGTCATATTCAACCCCTTCAACAGCACTCGCCCCACTGTATGTCATATTCGACTACTTCCACAGTACTCGCTGACTCCATGTCATATTCGATCATTTTCACAGTACTCACCCAACTGTATGTCATATTCGACTACTTCACAGCACTCACCTCATGGCAGTTGACTTCTCACTTCAAACTACCATCACCTCACTTATGTCATATTCGACCCCTTTCACAGTAATCATCTTACCTTACTGTGTCATATTCGACTACTTCCACAGTACTCACCTCACCTACAGTTGACTTCTCACTTCAAACTACCATGACCCCACTGTACGGTAGTTGACTTCTGACTTCAAAGACAAAAAAGTCTATTGATCGGCAGTTGACTTCTGACTTGCAAAAAGTCTATTGATCGGCAGTTGACTTCTGACTTCAAACTACCATCACCCCACTCTATTACTTTAACGGTACAAGTCTATTAACTGGCAGTTGACTTCTCACTTCAAACTAACAAGTCTATCAACCGGCAGTTGACTTCTGACTTCAAACTACGTCTATCAACCGGCAGTTGACTTCTCACTTCAAACTACCAATCAGCCCGACTGCTTGTCATATTCAACCCCTTCAACAGCACTCCCCCCACTCTATGCCATATTCGACTATTCCCATAGTACTCACCTCACCTTTGTTCTACCCTTGTGTTCGTCTCTTACATCTTTGAAACACTCCTCTCTTCCCCCTCTCGACTTGTTTCAAGTTGATGTTCCTTCCCCTCTGTGACGCCTGAAGGCAACTAAATGGCTAATGATAATCATCAAGACGCCTGCCATTTGATATAA
>UZAE01012641.1:12289-34762 GCA_900617975.1 Rodentolepis nana | reverse complement strand
ATGCTGGTTTACATGGTTCGCATTTTGGCTCACACTTTGGAGGCTCGCAACATTGTGGTTCCACTGGACAGGGTTTAGGACAGATGTCTTGCTTACAATTTAAGTATTCCGCCAACTTGAGCAAGCACGCTTTTATATCAGTGCAAGACTCTACTGGTGGTTTTGAGCACATTCTTTAATAGCTTCTATGAGTCGGTGCAGCTTGTCCCTTCTTAATTCTTTTTATACTATCTTAATTTGTACTTTTACTTCGTTTTTTAGTCATCGGGTCTCACTTGATCATAATCGGTGTTATTTGTCCTTTCTCCTGTCTTGATGTCATATGCGTATTTTTCTCACCTACAAATTATCCTCTTGAATAAGTGAAACTTTCACTTAAACCTCAAAATTCGCATACTCAAAATTAACTCCATTCTAAGCATTCAATTTTAATGGCATGTCACATGTTGATAGCTCTTGCACTTTTACCGAGAAGCAGCTTTTCCTTAGGATAAATCATCAGGACGCTTGCGATTTAGTTGTCGACTTGAGATGTTGGTTCGATTAGAGGAGACCCGAGGATTAGCACAAATTGAATGTTACTTCTTTTCCATTACTGTGAAGAAGAGAATTTACCATTGAGTAATTGGAAACTATTTCCCCTTGAGGAAGTTATTATTCAGTTTTCTGGTTTTTTTTCTCATTATTCGTGAGAACTCGGTGTATCCTCGGAAGTACTTGTTTGACTTGGAATGCTTTGCAGTTTACTGTATGTGATTGTGGCTGAATTGAAGGAAATGTTTCTATGTTCACGAGGACTTGTACTTTTCTTCTTTCTGGGTTGGCTATGCTTTTGTTGGTCGTTTGAAATTTCATGGGAAGTTGAACAGGATTTCTTTTTTGCAATAGTTACAGGAAATGACATTGATTTTTAGTATCTTTATTCAATCTGCCTATTAAATGTAACTATTCTAATTGTTGTTTGGGTTTTCGGGCTGGATAAACTGAATTGAAACCATTTCTCTAAATATAATTGCCTATCTTATTTGAAAATTATTTCGCGTGTTTTAATCTTGTCCCATTTAGCTTTTTAATATAACGAAGATAAAGGTGAAAAGTGATTAAAGAAATAGGAGAAATTAGGCTTTTGAGATGATATTGACGCGATTGGGTAGTAAACCTTGCTAATACTGCACACATTCATGCATTTATTTAATCGATATACTGTTTTCTTTAATGTTTCGCACTTTATATTTTCCCTTTTGTTTCCTCGTCAAGTTCGAAACAACCCTAAGTTGTTAAATACTGCTCGTAGCTCAGATATATGGGATAATCCTTTGTAGACGTCTAATCAAGCCGCAAACTTAAGCATTTAGCCGAAGGCGTAGTTATCGAGGTTTAAGAGTTTTCAATATAATAGTTTGTTCCTGTTAGCGAAACTTATATCTAATTGAACAAATGATGAAACGCAGTGATATGTGATGTCGCCTTGCTTAAAAAATGTCCTTATTATAGCCAAGATGTGCTAATTAATGCTGACTTTGGCGTTTCGTCTTGGATAAATTTAGATATTTGCGGTAAGAGTGATTGTCCAGCTAGATAGTAATGTGATCATAAAGGAAATTAACTATGAGAGAAGACAGTAATCGCGTTATGTATGTGCCTATCCCATATGCTCTGAGCAATATGTGAATAGTCATCTCCATTGTAGGATTTATCTTTATGCTAGTCAAAATGCGGTTTTGGTGATTAAAGTCCCCTCCCCCTCCTGTGTTTTAATAGGTTCATTAATTTGCGCCAATATAAAAGTTATTAACATAGCATAATAATTGAGTTTATATAAAATTTTTGCTACTTTATTACTTGTTTGAGAGATAAAAAGATAGGCTGTCATTATTGTATGCCCAAAACATCGTAAACCATGATTTAGTGTGTTCTAGGAGACTGATAATGAAATTAGAATTTGAGGAATATGAGTCATCACTCAAGAAAATATCGTAAATTGCAAATTCCAGACTCAAACTTTAAGTGAATCTCTTGATGCCTTGAAGTTACAATCGACATCCTGAAATTTACTATAAACGGAATTTGGTTGCTTTTCAAGATTAGTATTTGTCTACTGTCTGTCTTGCTGTGAGCTAATTTAACGCTTTGCTCTTTTAGAGGAATAATCGAAATGGCTTCCCACTGTCTTATTTCAATCGCTGTCTTTCAATTCGTTGGTGGTGTCGTGGTAAGAGCCCATTTGCTAATTGACTCATCTTAATTTATAATACAACCGAATTGATTATTGTTGACGTCAATTTGTATCAAATAGGGTGTCTGCTCTGGAATTATTAGAGGCGTTGGAATGCAGAGAGTCGGAGCCATCGTCTGCATTGTATGCATGTACTTAGTCGGTGGACCACTTGGTCTCTGTCTTCTCATGCTCACAGATCTCGGCGTTTCAGGTAGATTATGAAAAAAAATCCGTTGCCTCTAAATTTTGGTTTTAATCAGTTAACCCATCTACAAATGAACCATCTTAAATTTAGGGCGTGCTCGGGTCGGGCGGAAGGGGGGGGGGGTAAGTATCAGGCTTATCTACTCATAGCATCTTGAACTGGCATATTTCCGAACTCATAGAAGGTGGTGTGTCTCCTTTTAGGAAAAAGGTGTGGGATGCTAGTAAACTATCATTTGTAGAACTTAATTTCTCCGTTGATCAGTGTATTTAGTGATTTGACTTTAGATACACTTTCTTGGTGTGTACCATATCGTTGTTAATTAACTTCATTTATAAGTTCTCGCTGTGCTTAATAACCTATTAAAACAACAAGATTACCATTAGTAAGTAAATGAAATAGCAGATATATTGAGCAAGAGCCTTGTGTTGCAGAGTTAAAGTATAAATTTTATAGAATTGAAGTACATGGTCAGTGATTTAATGCATTTAAAGCAGCGTCCACGTATTCTAGACGATTCTAGTGGGTGTGGGGGTTCTTTCGATTAGCATTCGTAATGTTGCAGTTTTGGGGAACTTACGATAGTTCGGGTATACACATCTTTCAACGTACATATTCACACTCGCACAAAGACTCAAATCGACGCTGCAGTTTCCGTACTTAGACACTGAGCTTTGTTGTATTCAGATGTGGTTCAGGGCCTATTCTTATCGCCTTTTTACTATTAGGTACCCCAATTAATACTATGAGGTAGGGTTCGGATTCACTTAAAATCTGAAAGTAATCATTTACATTTTAATGGAGGTAAAGGTTTTCGGAACTATTTTATTTTCTATTTACTCAACGCAATCAGAATACAATATTATCGGTACTATTTCTGCTTTATTTAGATCCCAGAAACGCCACGATTAATGGTTAATTAGAAATCGATGCGTATTTTCTCCATTGTAGGCTTTTGGTGGGGCTTGTCTGTTGGGATGGGAGCGGAAGCTGTAGTCTATATTATCCTCATTCTACGAATCGATTGGCATAAGATGTGTGAGAAGGTAAGCTTCTGTTCTAATTCCTTATTTTTCTCTTTAAATTCTCGATTTGAGATGTTTATGGACTCGTGGGTGTTTTTTATGCTTTCAACACCTCTTTTAGGCTGCCCAAAGAACTGAAATCAAATTTGTGAATGGAGCCTCGAGGGAAATTGAAATCGAGTTTGAGCCTAAAAGTAAGCTATGCTTGTTGCGACTCAATGTATATACGTAAAATGTAATGTTGTTAAACCCCAGATCGCGCATGCTCGACCCAACTCTGAGTAGAGAAGGCAGAGGTTTCAAATAAACGACCTTTCTTCCTAACTCTTGGGAGCTCAGTTGCCAAAATGCGAAATTGTGACAGTCAGTGAGGTTGTATTTTTATTTTGGAAGAAAGAGAAGGATAAAGCAACCTTGAAATCACTAAGACGAAGTTTTTGAAGCTAAGCTTAGAACGTAGGTGGCAGACAATGAGGTGACGTTGATGAAATTTATTAAGCCCAGGGGAATGTGCAAAATTCAGGGTGAAATTTAAAATTTCAAAATGTGTAAAAATTGATAATCCAAATTTAATAGCAGATAATACATAAAGTTATCGCACGCAGCCGTATTCTAAAGGATAAGGTTCACGTTTACAATGTGTAAGTATGGGTATTATTTCTGCTCAGAGGAGGTTAACGCCAACATCTTGAAGCGGAGCCTTTTGAGATCTAGATTTATATTTCTGTTTTAAATGTTACTTCTACTTCTGTGGTTGCATAGACTGAAGCTGCAACGACTTGTACCTTTCATATAACTCAAGCGCGTAAATTCGTTGCTTGCCAAGCGCAAAGGGTCACTTTTAAATTTAAACAAGTGTTTTGTTCAATCCCCCCCTGAGCAATGCCATTAATAGTTAGCATTAAATGAGTCCATTGCCAAATGAAATTGTTCTTGCAATCGGCATTAATTTTACCACTTATAATGTTACTTGTTTTGCGCAAGAAAAAGGTGTTCGAATTTTGTACTTAAATTTTATTTTGATTAAGCGGTGCGTAAAGATTAGAACTGGCAAGGAAAATTTTCATTGTTTGTTTGAGTAAAAGTTAATTGAACAAACGCTTTCAAGAAAAATCAAATGATGACAATTTTTAAGTGTATTTATTTACATCAAATGTCAGGCTTTCTGATAGTCATCATTAGCCCTTTAGCCGACTTCGGGCTTCACAGAAGGGAGGAACATTATAATCACAAAAATTAGGGGGGGGGGGGACAGAAGAGTGATTCAAAGATATAAGAGAGGCAGACACAAAGGTGGAGAAAAAGGTAAGGTGAGTACTGTGGAAGTGGTGGAATATGACACACAATGGGATCCTGGTAGTTTGATGTCAGGAGTCAACTGGTGGTTTATAGACCTATTTGCCGAATGAGTATACTTTGCTCAGGGTGCACCTCGTGGAGGTAGGTCTATCATGTTATAAGAATATGGAAGGTACAGATCATTGTGGTGTTAGTATGGTCCATCAAGAGGTAGGGGGAGGGGGTCAAGTACGAATTGACAAAATCTCGTATCCTGTCTCTTGAAGACTATGCACCTAACTGTAAGCCACCTCTTGAACGGGATCCCTAACTGTTTAAGAAATGGAAAAACAGTGCTTTCATTTCGTTTCTTGACACCAAAATTTATTTACTTTCGTTCAAAATTCGAGAATATCTGAGATAGTCGTTCTTCTGTCCACATTGACTAACTTTGCCGTTTTGGCAATTGAAACGAGTTCCCGAGACGAGGCGAATGGTTGATTAGAGAAGTAATTTTTCAAATACGAAGTCAGTTCACATTTGTTGCTTTCAGCTGATGGAGGAGAAGAAATTTCCGAAGAAATTGAAACAGACTTCGAAGAAGTGAAAGCCTGCACTACAAAGCTCCTTCTAACTCGAGGTACATTTGTGACTTTTTGCTTCTCCACAATTGTGGTCGCTCTCCTTTGTCGATTCTTTCTCGATTGGCGACGACATTTTCCAAGCTACTGCCACCATGTGAACGGTAGCCTCATTCCAATCGATTTCACCAATGGGACTCAAATCGTCCTCTCCGATTGTCAACGGATTTTGCCATAAATGAAATTGTTATCATCTCCATCCTTGCTCATTGATATTGGTTATTGGGAATCTTCGCCATTCTTCGAAATTGTGTTATAATATACTAAACAAATGACTGTATATTTTATCACTATTCTCTCATATCTATTTTCGCACTCGTATCTCTTTTTCATCTCAGCGAGAATGTTAAATAATCCGCTATATGGGAATATAGTTGTCCATTTATTTATGAGATGACGTATAGGTCCTGAGTCCTGACATGTATTCACCTGTATGTTTTTTGTACATTTCCTTGGGAGATTTTCGATGAATGCTACGTCCGATTATCCTGTTAGGCCTGGTCGGTAAACCTCGATTCTCACACCATGGAGACCCTATGATGCCGCATCATAGAGGTCATTTGGGTTTAGAAGGAAATCGCACATTTATGGGATGAGTACTCCATCCCGAGTGGTATTAGCCTTTCAATATGCGAATTCATGCTGGCCCAAATACCTAGGTGCTGATGCAGTCGCTAAGTTTGCTATCCTATTATCGAACATATTATTATTATTATATCAAATGGCAGGCGTCTTGATGGTTATCATTAGCCCTTTAGTTGACTTCAGGCTTCACAGAGGGGGAGGAACATCGAAGTGAAAAAAGGCGAGAGGAGGGGGGGGGGAGAGAAGAGTGTTTCAAAGATGTAAAAGAAACAGACGCAAAGGTAGAAAAAGGTGAGGTGATCACTGTGGAAGAAGTCGAATATGACATAGAGTGGGGTGATGGTAGTTTGAAGTGAGACTTTGTTTCTGTATGAGTATACGTCCCCCAGGGTGCACTACGTGGAGGTAAATCTATCGCACACCCCTTATCGAAAATATAAAATCAACTTATAGTCATATTGAAAGCCACCGTTAAGCGCATTTGTCTTGCAAATTGTTGCTTAGCGATTAACCACAAAAGCAAAGTTGGATTAAGGTACAAATGAGTTAAACCTTAATAGGTATAGTTGACATTTGATGATAATAAATTGGTTAACAAAGTCTATTCGCTTTGGAAATAAACTCTAATTCCATACTCCTCTACATGCTCAACGTAAATTTTAGATAATGGGTTATTGTTAAAGATTGTACAATAGTTTCCTTCACTTGCTGAGTAGGCAATTTATAATCAAAATAAATTTGAATGTGTACGCGAAGAAATACAATGAGGGTTCAGCTGTTTCCTACTGGCAGTTTAATTTTCTGATAGGCCGAACAATTTATACGCTTATTTTTTGTCACAGAAACAAAATATTAAACAGTTTTTTCTTCACAAAGGAATTGATACTATTTAACATTAAGTGCAATTAATTATTGGTAAGGAGGGTGGGGGAGGTGGGGGAGGGGGCTGTGTGAGGTGAGGTGATTAAAAAATGAAAGTGCAAAATGAATGATTTAAATGCACATCGTGTGTGAGAACTTGACTTGCAATTAGAATGAGAGACAGTGCTTGCGTCATATGGCTACGCGGCATCAAGTGAATAATCATCTCCAGGTCCTTTTCCGCCGTACTACTCAATTTAAATTTGTGCTTACGTTGTCATGATAACTACCAACTTATATACGATGCATATTTTAAGATTGTTTTGGCCAAGTAAGAAGTCCAGTTAATGAGTGTTTTAAAGGAAATAACTTTGAGAGCAAGGGGTGCGCGTTAGACTTACTTCCACCTGGTGCACCCTGGGCAACGTAAACTCATTCGGCCAAAAGTCTATAAATCGGCAGTTGACTTCTGACTTCAAACTACTGTGACCAGATCTTATGTCACATTCGTAAATCATTCTTCCGTCCCTCCCCCTCCCCCCTCAACATTCTGTGACTTTAATATTCCTCCCCTCTGTAAAACTTGAAATCAACTAAAGGGTTAATGGTAACCAACTTAAAGCCTGTCATTTGCTACAAATACCTTGAGAACAATTTCTAAATGCCCTCCTTTTCATAACGGTTGCGTTATGTCGGTCTGTTCTCTTTTCATACGCTTTCCAAGTTTGGTAGTTTGTCAAAAGAAATTTATCCACAGAGTATATTTCTTATGAGGATGATATTTAAAAATAAGTCGATGGCGAGATGTTTACGCATCATAGTGTGGCATTTTCTTTTTTTGTTGAATAAAACGGTTTGATTTTGAGCTGAAGGATAAATTTGAGATCACTAGGTAACACTGGGTTTTTGTCAAATGATTCGTGTCGAGTTTTAGAATATGTGCTATTGATTTATTTTATTCAAGTGTATTGAAGATCTAGTTTGCTTGTTTGTTATAAAAATGATGATAATTAAAAGAAAGTACTTAAAGGCTTCGAGTGTCATCCGCATTGAATGACGGTGCTCATTTGGGATTACTCGATACGTGGATCTTAGCCGAATTGACTTCAGAACTTTCTACTTCCTCAAGGATTAATACTAAAGATATTTGCATAATGTGGATTAGGCGTATACTTAAGACCAGTTTCGATCACTACACATTTTGTCTTTCTGCCCATTCAAGCCATGAATAATAATAATAATAATAATAATAGCAATGCTGTTCAAGGAATGAGAGGATCGATTACCTCGTAGAACTAAGACCTGGAAATAGGGAATAGTACCAATGACTCCTTCGGAACAAACGGATTGAATTCTACAGCGGTAGGCTTAATTCGATTGGTACTATTGCAGTGGGCTCAAGCACTAACTGTGCCAGTTGTGGTCATATTAACTTTCAAAGCCCGATACGGATTAAAAGTATTGCATGTCCTCGAAATGGCTCAGCTTCATTGCATGCCACATAATTATTTCGAGAAACCACATTAAGGCGCAGTCTAAGAAATCACGATTTTGCTCATGAATTCTTGCATTCCTCTTTTTTTAATACAAAATTACCATTTTAGATGGGCTCTGCCAAACCCTCTTCTGGTGTAGATACTCTCATGTATATCACGGACTGCCGATCACACAGAGCGTGTTCTGTCTACGTTAGTTAGAAAGAATAGGTGCTCGCTAATTTAATGGTGTAAGGGGAGGGGCTTAAATGTTCTTAATTTAAATTTTCACAAGTCCCAACAAAGGTATATAACTGGGTACAGTTGCCTAACTCGAAACTTCCTTAATCAAAACATGGAATACAAGTCCACAGGTAGAGATTTTTGTTACAGAAATTCCGTCTCCCCCTTAAGATGTTTGACACATTTTCTGAAAAGGATCCTAACGGAGACCAGCAGCCATGAACTACTATAAAACTAAATAAAATTATAATGTTGTGTCATAACTAGTTAATGTATATTAACAAGTATTAAATGGGAAATACATCAAGCAGCAACAAACTTCTTGTTTTAGCCAGAATTCTTAAATATTGCATTGCTACATACAAAATTGTTTTACATTTATTAAGCACCTTAATAAATGCTTTAAAATGCATACGATATTTTAGTTCTCTAGAAGCGGAGATTTTTAATGAATCGCAATTTTATTCAAATTTTCATTAATAATTTCAATTTAATAAAAGAAAGCATTTTATGTAAATTTTTAATTTTGCAAAACAACAACAACAACAACAACAACAATAGAGAGCATCAACAGCGTCTACGAGTTGCAGGATGACTTGCCGCCAAAGAACAAAGGCCGCTGGGGTTATTATCTTCCCTACGGATTTTGGTATGAATTTAAACATCTGCAAATGCTAGCTATTCCACTTGTAAGTTATTTATTTATTTGTTTATAATTTTAATATAACGTAATAGTCAATCATTTATTTGACCTTAAATTATGAGTTTTCGTTGATAGTACTGTAATTGACACAATGACCAATTTTCGTCTTTTTACGATCCTTTAAAAGCATAGAAATATTATCGGATAATACATTTATCATATTTTAATCATAATTTTCCAAATTAAATTAGATAAAGTTGTACATTGTGTAATTGTATTTGTAGATGCGTTAAGGTCTTTCCTGTGATGATAAGTTGGGGTGGAGGTGGGGGTAGGAGGAAGATGGTTTTATCGAGAAACAAACGGCGGATTCGGTTGAAACGGACTGATTGATTGGCCGGCAATTTCAGGTAAAGGCAATTTGGAGATTGAGGGTTTCGAGGTTCAGTGTTGATGCTTCCTGAGACTAAGGACCTTGGGGCTTATAAGTCAAAACTATTTCAGAATGACTCATTATAGATTTCTACGTATAAACATTGAAATAAAGGACACAGATTTTCTCGAAGAATTGATTTATAAAGAGCATTTCAAGAAGAGGAGAATAAACGGTTAACTTGAAATGCTATTGGTAAAGCATAAGTCTCTTAATTCTATCTATTTTGAGTAAGTGCTTCATTATCCAGATAATTTGCTTACCGTTTTGAGTTAAGTGTGTTCTATTTCATGTTACCATTGAAAATGCATTGACTCTCTCGTGTTAATTAAAGTCGACTAGTCCAAATCACCGAAAATGAATTTTTTACCAATGATTTTCACTCTATTCAACCACAAGTTTCAATATGGCTTCTGATTGCACAATGGGGAGTATGGGCTCTAATATAGAAGATTTTGATGTCAAAGTTATCATGTGACTCAATTCTTAATAAGTGTTCCTCATAACCCGTGATGTTCAAGAGCATTCTACTTGTATAGAGCTTAGATTTGAAGCCATTTCACAAAGATATTGATTTTCAAACGCCAAGGTTTTGTCTCCTAAAATTTAGCAAATATTTATCGAGGATAATAAACAGGCGACTGTTAACTTTGCGAATTATTTGAAAACTTATTTCTATTTTATTAATCAAACTGACAACAGATCAATAATTAAAAATATAATATTAATGGTCTTAAAAATAAAGTCAATCCAGGTTATCGAACATTTTGAAATTAATAGATGTTGACGGGCATGAGCCACTACGCTATTGTACCGATCAGTATTGCCTTCCTCGGCCAGTTGGGAAAATCGGAGTTGGCTGCCGGGGGTCTTGCCATCTCCATCTTCCATGTTGCTGGACTTTCAATTATCGCTGGGCTTCTAACTGCCAGTGAAACGCTATTTTCACAAGTAACATACCTCCATTTAAATTTGTTTAAGCATATTTTTTGCTTCGTAATACACGCCAAAGTCGTCGAAAAGTTGTGAAAATGATCTTCTTTCTGGTTACTAGAATGCCCAACGTATTAAACGCTTAAACATAACGCCCAAACACTCCAGCACTCCATTTCTCCAAATTACCAGCCCAAAATTAGAGACCTTATGATAACTTGAATATGCTCAATAGGTTTATTACAGAAAAGAGCTGAATTTAAGAGATATGCTTTTCCAATAGTTTGCAAAAGGCGTATGCACAATATTCGATGTGTCCTAAATTTAGGGCACTGAATAGAAATCATCTTTTAATTTTTCAAACCCCGTAAATGTGACGCATGTATTTTAATGTTTGGTTAGTGCAAACACACAAATTTAAGTAGGACAGAAAAAGTAAAAGAAGTTAAAAATGTCTGTTGTGGAAGTGGCGTGGGAAATGTGAAAGGTGTGGATATATTAATAATATTGGTTTAACAATGTATGCTCTAATTCGTTGACTTAACTAAATGTTTAAGTACTAATACCACTTACACGCTATTTGCAATGTTAGTCAAAGAAGTTCAGGACAGAATAAATCAGAAACTTTGAGTTTAAAGAGATATTAGCACAGTTTAACAGTTAAAATGTCCTAGATGGCTTACCCCTGGGTTTTTTTTCTTATTTTGTTAAATCATGATAAAATTCACCTTGCCCTGTTTATTCTTCAAATATCGCCCACAAACAAAAGATTATTTCAACTGTTACGCATGGGAATTCACTACTTAGTTACTCTGAATGTGTAACGCAATTGGCTTTCATCAAAAGTGTTTAATTTGTTAAGCTGCATTACTAATGAAACCTTAGAAGTTGTAACCATGGACTTATAATTGAATTCGTAAGAGATGTCAGCTGGGGTTGGTAAAGAAAATAAATTAAGAAAATCAGTCAATAAGTTTTTGATTTGAGAAAATTATGGAAGAATAGCATTTTAATTTGATTATTAGAAGGCGTAATTTACTTTAAGTTCGTTTTGTCTCGTTTCGCCACAAACATCACATATGAAGACCAGGCGATATCTTTTATGACACTGATTTTATCTCTTAAACCATATGATAAATGTGGGATAATTTGAAATCCATGATACAATTAATTGTTAATTTAATATTTATGCCCGAGAATTCGTTTACTAATTTTTAACTGTTTTCCCTTTGGTCAATTTCAGACCATTGGAGGAGAGAACAAGTTTCGTTTGGGTATTCAAGTTCAAAAAGGTATTTAATGAAATATTTTTCTTTCGATTTCAGTTGAGTGCAGCATCCCAAATAAAAAACCCAATCGGATTTCACTTTTCAACTCGTGATTCAAATTTATTTGATGCATCAATTAATTAGGCTTTCATTTAATTATTACTGAGTTATCTAATAATATTTGTCGCATGAATGCCATTTTAAGCAATAGGATTGCCGAAATGAGTTTGCGTAATCGCCTATTTAATATAAATCACTGTCTTGGAAATTGAATTTTCGTTTGAAGTTACTGACAAATTGCATAATTTGTTACCTTCATGTATTTACCTTAGTGAAAATGCAGACGAAAAGGGGGAATTAAGCGTTGTACTTTTCTTTTGACAATTTTAGCTGGTGTCATTTTGGCATTTTGTTGCATGCCGTGTTGCGCCATCTACATTATCAGCGAGCCGATTCTTCTCTTAACAGGTCAGCCACCTCTGGTAGCAAGGTATGCTCATATTTAATATCATTTCATCTTCCTTCAATAAATTAAATATTAAGGAATGAGAATTTTATTTTTACAATGAAATTTAAAGTAGGTATCATTTCGGCTTACTTATAACCGTACATTTGGTCATTTTACCACATATTATTTATCAATGGGTATCCAACTTGTAGTGTTGGAAGTTGCAGGCATTTGTGCTCTCATTATTTCGATTAATAGTAGTATGAACACTTGACCAGTCGTTCATTTTGGAAAAGATAGACAAATCTTAAATTTATAAAAATTTTTTTGATAATCAATATAAATGCATGTGATTTTCCATTATTATTCAAAACTTGTAGACAGTTATCACCATAACACAATTATTATTGACAATTTAAAAACTTTGGAAAGGTTAAAATAGTGAAATAATACCTGAACACACAAAGTTGACAAGCATTCAAGTAAGGGATGAAATGGAGACTTAAGATAAGTCGAGAGCCTTATTTTACTTGAATTCCGCTAGAATTGGGTTTGCAGAATTATTGCCCACCTGCTCACAATATTAAGAGTCTTCGAGTGATCTGAGGAGGGGGGGGGGGGGGGGGGAGGGAAGGGTGTCAGGTGCCAATAGCATAAATTTGCAGTTTTTCTGCCTTCCTTTTTACTGGCCAAAATAATTCATAATATTAATGCATACTAATGAATATCAATCAGGAGTCCACTGTACCAAAATTCATCAGTCGTTATTAATTAATTTAATTTATCAGTAAAAGTGCAGTTAGCAAAACCGTCACTTAATTCTCAAGCTATAGAGCAAGAAAGTTCTCTAACTTTCTCATAAATCGGTCAAATTTATGCTAATGTATGCCTCTTTTGTCGTGGGAAACATTGGGTAAGAAATAACAAACTGTCCTATCACTTTTTAAGCATGAATTAACAAATTGCACTTTTATAACGCAATGATTTAGATGAAAATGGGCCTCCTTTCCCGCCAACACTTCCAAAATGATAGTAATATTTAAAGCTAGAACTTCAACGACTTCAACACCACAATTTGGAGATGTTGAGAGTTGAGGAAAATCACTCATAGAAAATGAGTTGCATACAAATGGAATGAAACGATGCCATAAATTGATGACGTTATGTCTGTATTTGTATTTCGTCAAAATGCCGCAAAATGGGAGGGGGGGGGGGGTATTTGAATGTTTGCATTCATTGAATGAATTTTTTTAAAATAATAATACAATGAACCAAAATAAATTCAAAATTGTTGTGAATAAGGGAGTAATTTGAATCTGAAAAGGGATATCTAATATATCAGTATCAGATGAGGTTTATCATCTCCTGACAACACAAATGACGATCGATTTTCCAAGTAATTCGACTGTTACATTGGATTCCCTTTGCTGTGCCAGAAATCAATAGCTAGTTCTGTTTCATACATTTTTATTCGTCAGTCCTCTTTTTACACTTGAACAACTGGTACTCGAATTCTACAATGCATCAATGACTTGTCACGTTCTTTAACACTTTCATGGAGAGTAACTTTTAACATATTAGTAAGTCCGCTGAACTTGACTACATAGTGCAAGAATTGAAACGTTGGGCTTCAAATGCCTATTTTTTAACGATAACCTTTTTCCAACTCCTTATTTTAATGAAATTAAAAGTGGTTTTATTTTTTTTGTTTCTAGGTACACCTCATATTATCTACTCGGACTCATTCCTGGCTTATTCGTAATTTATCATATTAGAAATCAACTCACTCTCCCCTCTTTTTTCTAGTTTCTGACAGTAGTTGAAATTTGCAATAGATACATTCAGTGTCAGGTAAGTTTCTCCCAAACCCCTTGATTATCACGTACTTTTAGAACAAAGTATATCCACCACTCTTCGCTAGTATTACGGCGAACACTGTCAACGCCTTGTCTCACTATCTATTCGTGTATAAAACGGAATTTGGTTTTGTGTAAGCTCCAGGAATGATTCCCGCTAAACTGTTTAAATGTTATCTTACTTTCCTTACTCATTTTATCGATTTTTTTTCCTTAACTCATTTCTGGGCACGATTCATTTGTCTATCTGTAAGTGGTCAATTACTCATCAAAACATGAAGTAACGTCTGTGGGGCAAGATCTTACTCTGTTAATTGAGCACAACTTTGACTACCGATTGAAAACTGCGGTCTCACCTTTCAGTATAACAATTGAGTCTCTTTGAACGGGATGATAAACAGAAAATTCTATTAATATAAGTATCATTAGGACATTAAGTTAAATAGTAGAAATATTTAAGTGAGTAAAATGTAAAAATATAGTTCTTGAAGGGACAAAGTTTGTCTGTAGTTTGTGCCTCTTCAGAAAGCTTGAGCGGTTCAGCTCTTTTAGAAGTTAGTATTCAGGGCAGTTGAGAAATATTTCACTGATATTCATGAATGACAAAATAGTCCACCATCTAACTCTAATCTGTCTGCTGTTCGAAAGAGGCTAGCCACCGCAATTGCTCGAGTCTAAATAATGAGTGGTTGTAGCACTTCCAACTTCATTTTAGCAGACACATCTTCACAAATAGTAAGAAAAAAACTATCATAGCTTATATTCCCACCCTACCAACTTCTTTAGTCCAATTAGTGAAGAATGGGGTGTGAGTTGAACTCAAGGTGACTGTTGAAATAAGTGGAGTCATGTGCTTAATTGAATGCCCATGTTACTAAGTCTTGCTTGTCGTTTAAACAGAGGCTCGGCTTTATCACAGTCGTTTGGATTTCTGGCTCAAGCGATTTTCTTGATCGGGTATATCTACATCTCGAGACTCTACCGAAAAACATGGGATGGTAAGTGATCCCACATTATTAGTTCACAATTACTCTATAATGAAATATGCAAAAAATATCACCTGTCATATCATCTGTTTGTAACGGACGGTTACAGTCCCTCCTAAATCCGAAATTATTATTATCAATGTTCTTTAAACCGCAGTAAAAAGTGAGGGAAGAACTACTGATTATGTGATGGTTTTGTTAAAGACGAACTGGGTAAGTACTTGCGTACTAGGAATGTCTCGTGTTGTTGTGGTTGCTTTGTGTGTTGTTCGTCTAGTGATGCGTTTGCACTTTGTCTAAGGCAGAAGTCATGGGACTATTATCATCTGTGTATATCCAATGATTTTGATGGTGGAAGCATACTACTCTAAATAATTCTTTTCAAATAAGGGACATTTATTGATATCCGGCACCTTAAGTAGCGTTCAAATCATGTTAGCAAAATCTTGAAGTGGAGAGGTCACATTGGAGAGGAAAAGTTTTAAGTAGAAAGACCTCACTAGCTGTGGAAAAGTATTTGATAATAACACCGTCGTAATAGGTTCTCTGACATGGTTATTTGCCTAGATTATTACGAGAAATCTTTTTTACTTACTATGTTTAGTAATAAAGTGATGGCATTAGAATGTACTTGGTAATTTCGATTTCCTGTTACTAGCTACATTTCAAGAGAAGTGTTTTGTTCTAATATGACCCAATTTGACTAATTCTTTTCAATCAGCTATCCACGTTGAGTTATGGCATGATTGGGGTGTTTGGTTTCGCCTTGCAATTCCCGGAATGGTGATGTCAGGACTTGAATGGTGGGTCTGTGAATCTGGTAGTATCGTTTCTGGTAAGCCTTTTTTAAACATTTTTAACAAGTAGTTTGACCCCTTTTTCTAATCACCCTATCTCTCTCTCTTTAACAGGTCTCCGTGGTGAGAATGCGTTGGCTGTACAAACCATCCTTAATAACATCGAGTCACTTCTCTATTGCATGGTGAGTACACTTTGGATTGCAACACATTGGCAAGAACTTCATTGCAAAAGAGTAGGGAATTGTCGCGGACTTTAATAAGAAAGAACAACAATAACTTTTAAATTAAGAATAATAAAAGAAATCTGAAGTTGAACAGTGTTAAACCAACTTTTCGAGAGACGAAAAATGATGAACATTGATTACTAATTTAAGCAATGCTTGACTATGAGCAAATGCGTATTTTTGCGAAAGATCAGTCTATTTAGGACGATAGTTACTTCAATATTGTCTATTTATTTCTTTATTATTTCCTACAGTTCCCACTGGGATTACTCCTCTCCACAACAATACGAATAGGTCAATTTCTTGGGGCAAATAATGCAGATGGACCCAGAGCTACATCGATAGTCGGATTGACTACAATCCGTAAGTTTTACGAATTTTAAGATTCATAATTAGTTCAACATTTATAGTAAAATTTTTCGTCCTTGTTTTCTAGTTGTCAACAGCGTCATTATTTCAATTACACTTATCTTCACTAGATCTTATATTCCTCGACTATTTTCAAGTGATCCGTAAGTTTGCATTGGCCTTAGAAGGTATGGAATTTGTCTTAAGGAGTTTTGATAATGGGAGGATAGGCTGTAGAGGTGTTCCACTCATCAATAATCTGGATGTTATGACCTTGAACAATGCCAGCATGACACAAAACGGATTTTTGAACAACGTATTTAATGATACGATCAGGGGTGCTATTCACATACGTTGTTACGTCTACGGAATTTGTATGCTTTCAAAGGCAATATTTGAAGTTGGGTGATAATTAGCGTTAAAAGAAAAATAATACTAGTAAATAATATGGTTTATAAATAGAAATAACGCAGTTATGGGTTAGCCACATTTCATGATGAATCAGATTGCAATAATATGATTGTATGCTTTCCTTCACCTTCTCAAGAGTTCTCATTTTCTTAGAGTTTGAGAACAGGTTAGTTCAGATCAGTGAACACTTACCTTCAACGCCCTATTAATGAAATATTGGAGTTTTAGCCAATGGGATTGTAGCTCTCCTTGAGATCCTCATTTTGTCTTTTTCTATCCTGTGAGAGGGAGATTTTACATCAGCAGCTCATCTAACAAACAAAGAATCCAAAGGAGCCAACTCCCTTTGTCACATTTTGAGTTCCATTCATTCAGAGCTGACATTGGACAACTTCAATAGCAAGCCTTCTTTTAATTCCTTCCTTTCTCTTCCTCTTGTTCTCCCTATGCACGATCCAATCATTTCCTGACCTCTAATTTACGGAAGGCCATTCCTTTTCATTTGCATTTTGTTAAGAAAAGAGTACCATCAAGTCTTGTTTAGGTAGAACTTACCAGCTTATTGCTGCATCAGAAAGCTGAATTCACATTTTGACATTTTGACAGAATCTAAACAGAGAGACAAAATCGGACGCTGCTCAGACTTAACAATATCAATCGCAATTTCACTGAATTTTATTTTAAGATATAGATTTTGACATAGTTGACGTAAATTTCTCAATTGACAATTTAAAATACGACTCTCTTCTCAACAGCATCATTAAAGCGAAAAAGTTCGAGAAAGAGTATGACTGGGAGATGGGTACATTTCCGCATAGGTTTTCTTGGATAATAAGTTGTGAGAAATTTGAAGACTTTGTTCTTAAAAGTTTTTCCATAAGACGTTAATGATAATCTTGACACCATTAAGTTAAATTTACCTCATATATTAGTTATCTCAAATAGGTATTTAGTATTCTATTTACAACTACTTGGCTAACAAGACCCTCAAACAATTCTTTACAAGGTCACATTTATCTTAAACCTCCATTGTTCATAGCTTTGAGTAATTGGAGAATTGGTATAAGTTCAACGTTATGTTTCTTGAGAAGTCAGATTATAAGCTAAATGAAATTTTTGGATTTCAGGAAAGTTTAAAACTTTTGTAATCTAAGAATGAAGTCCTTTTAATGATCGGCCAGAGTGTGCAATAGACTTACCTCCAAGTAGTGCACCCTGGTCAACATATACCCATACTGCAAAAAAGTATATAAATCGGTAGTTGACTTCTGACTTCAAACTACCATCACCCCACTGTATTTCATATTCGATTACTTCCGAGTACTCACCTCACCTTTTTTTACCTTTTCCGCCTTCGTATTTGAAACACTCTTCTGTCCCCCTCCCCTCCTCTCGATTTTTTTTCACTTTGATGTTCCTTCCCTCTGTGAAGCCTGAAGTCAACTAAGGGGCTAATTATGACCATCAAAACGCCTGCCATTTGATATAAAATAAAAATAAAATGATCGGTCAGAGTTGATGACCTGTATGAAAGTAAATCGGAATAGAAAAGAAGACTGTTGCAACTTTAAAATGCCACTGAAGTATGAACGATTTCCAAGTGTATTGAAAGAAGATATCCTTCAAGTTTCATTTGGAGCATTCAAATTTCATCCTACCTGCCTACTTAGTTACGTGAAAGTCGCAACCTGCCTCTTCCATATTGCTATTGGCATAGAATTAAAAGAAGGATAGGGTCATTTCATTGGAACTTCCTCGTTTAGGATCTAATTCGTGACTTCAAAGTTGACACGGGTATTCATTTAATGTTGTACGTGGATATATTCGGGATAGGTGTACAAGTCAGACCATTATACGGTCAATGCCCATTTCATAATAAGTAATTCGCAAGAAAGTGTGGTTAGCCTGAAAGACCAAAAATTAATTGATTGGAATTAAATTAATAAGATTAGAATTAATTAGACCTTTATTACCTCTTCGACTAACTTAAAAGAGTTTACTAAATTCAATTACTTAATTTATTTCACAGGGCAATCATTGATTCAGCGGCTGACGGATTGATAGCAATAGCCGTCTTTCTATTTGTGGATTCAATTGTGGTAAATTTCCACCTTTTCTTCCTGTGCCTTGATTAATCAGTGAAAAGGAATGTAAAAAAATTAACTCGTGTCCATAGGCCGTGTGTGCGGGCATTATTCGCGGTGTTGGAATGCAGAAAGCTGGTGGCATTGTCTGCATTGTTTGCATGTATCTGATTGGAGGACCACTTGGAATCTCTCTCCTCTTACTTACTGACCTCGGTGTTGCAGGTGAGTCACCCGATTGACAAACAGGCCTCAAGAATAAAACCAAGGTACAAAAGTGCGTTCTATCCTTCTAATTTGACTTGAGGTTGCGCTTTTGATAGAAGTCGTTTCTTACCGTTGAAGATCAACCCATCACTATAGATCATAGGGAGTTGAGGCAGTGGAGTCATGACATTTAGAAGGGATTGGCAGTCCACAAATCCCTTATCCAAAAAGTACGTCCTGGGCTTGAAACATGTTTATCGGCTTCCTTTCGCCTTGCCATAGCAGTAAATCCCACACAGAAGGTGGTTAAAACCAGGTTTTTGAGATGCAAGTGGGCAATTCATCACAGCTGAACCAATAAACATTGACTAGTGCAAAATTACCAGTGATCCCTGGAGACGAGAATATTTGAAATGAAATTCTTGAAGCATAAGCAATCTTGAATAAGAATGTTGCTAACATGGTACATGACATTCATTTTAAGTTTTTGAACTAGAATTTTAAGAGTTTAGATAGATTGTTCCTCCCTCCCCCTCCCAATTGGCTGTGTATGAAAGCTATTCTCTTTCTCTTGAAGGTTTCTGGTATGGCCTGAGTGCTGGAACAGGAAGTGAAGCAATCATTTACATCATTATAATCCTTCGAATTGACTGGAACAAAATGTGCAAGAAGGTTGGTGGAAGCATTCCATAAAAAAATACTGACATTGAAATATTCGGGGATATTTATTGCCTTAACTAAAAATATTTGCCTTGTAGGCCCAAAAGAGGACTGAAATAAAGTTCATCAATAAGAGTGCAAGTCAGCAACAAGTTGAAGACAAAGGTAGGTAATTTAATTATTTCCCTTTTGTGTTTTGTTGTTGATTGACTGCTAAGTTTGAGGCCACTTACAAGAGCACATTCAGTGAATGCAATTGTCAAGCACGATACTTAATTAGTGGGAAAAATGAGAATTGAGAACCGGAAGTTCTCCAAGGCACTATTCACATGATGTGGGTAAAAGTTAGACGTTGACATTCTAAATAGACTTTGAAGTTATTATTGTAATTTATTTATTTATATATTTCAAATGGGAGGCGTTTTGATGGTTATCATTAGCCCTTTAGTTGACTTCAGGCTTCACACAAGGGAAGAACATCAAAGTGAGAAAAAGTTGAGAGGGGGATAGAAGAATGAATTACAGATATAAAAGTGACAGACTGACACAAAGGTAGAGAAAAGAGAGGTGAGTACTGTGGTTGTGGTCGAATATGGCATACAGTAGGGTCATGGTAGCTTGAAGTGAGAAGTCAACTGCCAGTTAATAGACTTTTTTGCCGTATGAATACACGTAGCCCAGGGTGCACCACGTGGAGGTAAGTCTATCGAACACCCCTAGAGGCGCCGTACCTCCGGGGAGAATTGAACTCCCGACCCCGGGTTTACTAGACCAGTGCTCTAACCACTGAGCTACGGAGGCCAAAGCAGTGGATGACTAGTTGCGAGCACGCCAGGATGCAATAGCGTGCATTTACTAGCACTAGCTTTTCATTTATTGGCGATTTTGTACAAAATTGTACATTTCCTGCACTCATCATATAAAATGACAAATACTTCTTTTTTCAAGCTAATGCATTTAAAATTAAATAACCCCTCACCCAACCCTCCCTCCCCCCTTCCCCCCCCNCCCCCTCCCCCCTTCCCCCCCCCCCTCCTTCTCCAAATTTCTTAAGAAATTCATTTACTTTATTTTACTTGGAACGGGGATTATAACTTTCGTAGTGCCTATTTCCAAACTCAGTCTGCTTGAACAAAACCAATAGAGAGTGACTAAAATAAGTTAACTTTAACTGCTGTCGAATTAATTTAAATCGAGGTTATTTTGAAAACTTGAGGCAAACCAGTGCCATGTTTTAAGTTTCAATATTCTTTAATTAAGCATAAGAAGGACAATAAAATATTTATCTTTGCATTTCTTTATTGTAGAAGCGGCTGAGGAATCAGAGGCCAGTGATTTGGAGAAAGTGGACAGTGATTCAGAAGTGAAAGCCTGTACACAAAGAATTGTGTTTACTCGATCTATATTAATCACACTTTGCTTTATGTCGATCATAGCTGCACTGGTTATTCGTTTTCAATTTGATTGGAAATCGTATTTCCAGACCTATTGCCTTCACATGAATGGAGACCTTATAGCAGTACCAACAGCCAATGCTACTGATTTCGATTTCAGTAAATGCCAACAAATCTTGCCCTAAGTTTAAATATTGATGAACTCGGTGGTTGTATTCATCTTCTTACGTTTGCATTATCAAGCAGAAATCATGATACTTCTTTTATTGTTCTCACTTTAATACATGACTGAATAGTGCTATTGATAAATAATTGTGTTATGATTGATTATTGGAAAAATAATAAAAACAATAAAAATGTTTGATTATAAATAATATGTTTCAAGATTGCAAAATAGTTTACAGAGTTGTTTTAATACTTTTTACTACTACTTGGAAGGATATTCGTGAATATAATCTAATTAGTTTATATTTTATTTCCCACGAATACAAATGTTAGGAGAGCTTGATAAGAATCTGCAAATAAATCATGATCGAAGCTTGAAATAAATAATTAATCCCTGATCTTAAAAAAAGACTCCCTCTGTCTAGATCTGTTGCTACAACTAAACATGAATCATTTCGGCTTGCTTATTTTAAAATGGATCCGGTTTGTTCCACTAAGGGAGAACGTTTTCCCAAGCATAAATTACGCCAAACACGAGTTCATTAAGCTACACTAACGGACTAAATCTGGGAGTGCAATAACTTTGTGAATGCAACAGTAATTATTTTTGGGTAACATGTAAAAAATGGTAATAGCAGCTTTTTACCACTTTATTACAGTAATACAATTGGGTAAACGAAACATTAATTGTAGTAACTTATTTGGGACGAAAATTAAAACAAACCACCTGGAGTCCATTTTAAGAAATTTGTAGTGAGGGCAGCGCCAACATGGCCAAATCAATGGATATTATGTACTCTGGAACATTCTGGAAGGTGTGATCGTGTGTGCAGAGGACTCCTCAGTTAATCGTAGATACATATTCATTCAAAGTTGCTCTAAGTGCATTCATGTGCTAATCGTGTTTGCCGTGACAATAATTTGCAATAAATGCTACACGCTCTTGAAGTTCTACTTCCTTAATATTATTGAGTTAGCTTCTCCTATTTCGGGCGTAAGTGTAAACGAGAGGATTTCGCCAGAGAGGCTTCTTTGAAGTCGCCATTGTTTTAATATCTATATACCCAAAATAGTTGAAACAA
>UZAE01012640.1:1933-34853 GCA_900617975.1 Rodentolepis nana | reverse complement strand
TCCTATTACGGGTAAAAAATCACAGTTTTTGTTATGTAGGGCGGAACTACTGAGGATTCTCACCAAGATCCATTAAATAAAATAAAGGATATTAATCGATATGATACCATTTTTCAGACTTACAGTACCTTCTGATTTTATTGAGTTAAAGAGATGATGGATGATAAGTAACACCCATCTTACTATTAATATTATTGTAGGGGCTGTGTATTGGACTTACCTCCACGTGGTGCATCCTGGGCAACGTATACGCATACGACAAAAAAGTCTATTACTCGGCAGTTGACTTTTGACTTTAAACTACCATGACGTCACTGTATGTCATAGTCGACCACTTCTACAGTATTCACCTTACGCTACTCGCTATCATTGTGCCTATCTCTTTAACATCTGCAAATCACTCTTCGGTCTACCCTCTTGAACTTTGATGTTTCTCCCCTCTGTGAAGTTCAGCTAAGGGCTAATGATAACTATCAAAATGCCTGCCATTCGAAATAAATAAATAAACTATTATTGTCATTCCAATTATAAGAAAAGTTTAACATGGTGTCTACGTCAGGTGTAGAAGGTAGCATATGACTATGAATACAAGGTTTCAGAATGTTCAAAATCAACTGCTGCGTTTCGGTAATGTCAAACGGTTTTTTACAATTCCTCTCTTTGTTTAACGACTTATCCAAAATCATATACTCCATCTGATGCAAATACACATGAAAATATAAGTTTTTTTTTAAAAATATACCCAAGAAATGCGTGAAATGATTGAGAGACATTTTTTATTCAGGTACACTATGAGATAATTACTCTATCCGCCAAAAAACTGTCGGGAAAAAAGTAGTTACGGATCCAGAGAGATTCAATATAAATGCTCCAATATTTGGAAATTCCCACTTACATTTGAGCAACTGTTGGAAGACGGTGGAAAGTCTCCTTGTTCAACCGGGTAATCGAAGTTTGAGATATGATTCTTAAATAAAAAATATAGAAGAAATTATTAGACATCATTTGCCTCTCCTAAGTAAATATGAGCAGAAATTAGCGATTAAAAAAGTCTATTTAAAGCATACTGAAGGTTTGGCAAAATCTAATTATTCGTACTACCTACTAACCAGCTAATTAGATTATAGTGTTATGAAATGGCAAATCTTGCGTGAAAATCGTCCAGAGAAAAAGTTGTTTGCAATGCCTCAGAATAAATATGCAATGGTGAGATTGGAAACTAAAACTATTCATCTTATCACCATATCAATTAACCTAACTTTTTCATTAGAGAAGAATGGTGATAATACCCAGAAGGCGAGGAGGGAGAGGAGGGTTGAAAAGGAATGGGTTTTCTTCCTGTGTGGTTGGCACCGCCGACAATATGTACCGAACAGGGATGAGTCACACTAGATTTGGAAATAGGAGCTACGCAGAATGATATTTAGATGTCACAAACTTTGATATGTATATAGAGTTGTAGTGTTGGCCCGATGAACAATTTAAAAGTTGTATCACAAGCTTGGATGCAAATCTGAAGAACGCTGGTAACCTGTAATTTTGGAGGAGAATTTCCAAATATTTTTGTTTAGATTTGCAGTTATGGTCGGTGTTGTATTTGAAGATGATATGTCTCATTAAATATGTGGATTGTAATTCCCAAGAGTTAGAAAGAATCACTCATAGTTAGACTAATTTATTCATAAGAAGCTAAAATTTTATTTACATTTGACTTGCTGATAATTTGAAGAAAAAGGATGAAGTTAGGAAAATCATTTCATGAGAAAAAAGCAAAAAAATTGACATGGAAAAGTTTTAAACATGGCGTGATATTCTCTAATAGGTAGCTTAGTGGAGTTCAAGTTGATTCTTGAATTACCTAAAAGGCTCCGTTGGACGCATTAAATCGCTTTTGAAAGCAAACTGACAATAAATAAATTGCATTGGCCTGACAAGCTCCGAAATTCACTCAATCTATCACCGGGCTCTTAACTTGCTTAACATAATCCCACCACATAATAAATTTGAACTTAAAGAAAGTTGTAGATAATGTATTCTCATGAGCCCAGTTGGCTAAACAAAACGTTAACCTTAAAAGGGGGTGTCTACTTTGTACTTTTAGCGACAAATGGTGTTTAGCGTTTCTAATCCCTCAAAAGTGCAGAAGGTTCAGGAAGTGGTCAATTCCGCATCTACGACGTGCATAAACGGGATGCGATTGGCAAAAAAATTTACCCCTTTCAGAAGTTGACAAATATGGGGACACATGTACACCTGCAAGATCAACGCGAATGTAGTCATACACATGATCGAACTATTAAGGCCAATTCAGGATTTATCGATTAGAATGTTGCCTGTTTTTCAATCAGAGAAAAAAAGTTGATTTCGAATCAATCTCAACTCCTTAGGAATGGCAAGATGGGAAGTCATTGTGGTTGGGGTAAATTCGCTTCTGGACAATGCAAAATTCGTGAAAAGTTACTCGGCTACACTTTGCCGGTGGCAATCAGGGAGTATGAATACTTCGTTTAAGCTTAAAGGATACACACTGTCAGTAAAACACCACAAAAGGAAAATAATATTTACTTGCAAAATAACTAGAAGGCTTTATTACGTATTGATTTACAATGACAGATTAAAATTACCGTGGCTTTGATACTGGGGATTATTATTAATCGAAAGCCCCCAAAGTTGACCACTGATTTTAGTGAAGGCAAAGAGCTAATTTTGCAATCATTCAAGGCTCTCTTAATAAGCAGGTTGATTAAATTATACCTATAGGCCTTTAACGCACACAAAAAAATCGAAATGGGCTCAACATCTTCAGAGGCCATTTATTACGAATATTTTAAATTCTCACACTTCGAAAGAAAATTAAACTCAAAGAATAGAAAGTATTAGCTTTATTCGATATATTCCAGTACATATTGTTATCTTTTCTTATCGAGTGATTACAACTAAAGTAATGATCAATCAGGATTTTTCTTCACTAAACTGAATATTCCAATCTTCAAACAATTGAGAATAATTTCTCAAATCGGTTTTATAGACATTGATGAGACCATTTTTAGATTCCAGAATATGCTAATACTTTTAAATACTATTAAAGACCTTATAGAAATATTAAGAAATTCATTATCTTAAAAGTGAGTAGAGAGATCCATTGTTAGGTCGATTTATTCAAAGTTTATTTCAATTTGGTGAGAATGCAGAAGGAAATTTAGAGTAACATTTTCCTACGATCTTTGGAGGTGTGTCGCTTTTAATTTGTGATCTCAGCTTAAAAAAGGTCGTATAACGAGTGCTGCCTTAGGTATTATTTTTTCAAATAGTGAAGATTAGTAATAAGCGGGATTTTTTGAAATCTTTTGACACTGTCATCAACAGATTTGCAATCATTATGATAACAGTATTTGAGCCGCGTATTTGATTGAAGGTAAACTGCGCTATTAATGTTGAGGACAACGATTAAAGAAATCTAAACTGACCAACACTTGACCCAATTTCGGCGCAATAGTCCATTCTAACCACGAGCGCAGTTCAAATCTTAAAATTTACAACTTCATATTAAGATGAAAAAAATGTGACTTATTTAGGGATAATTATCTATTTGGCTATAAATTGTATCCCAAAACTCTAGATACATCTTGAAGAACACTCAAATTCCTGGTAAATGATGAAGTTCCTGTGAATTTCACTAATTACTTAAATTATAAACCAAACCCCAAATCATAGTGCCCTCGAAACCATTTTGGCTCCAAGTAGGCAAGTTTATTTAATATAAGGAAGAAGTTAACATGTCATTATATGAATACAATGCGGTTTCCATAGCTTTAGTGTTAAAACAAGGTGAAGGATGGGAGATGGAGTATTATTAGTAATTATGCACAAGGAATAATATTTGCGGGGTTGGAGACCTGTTACAAGAAATCTGCTGAATATAATTTTGGTGCAATTTAGCCGTTAGATAAGGTATTTATTGACATCAAATATGCAATAGATTACTCAATTTTTATCAGCAGAAAGAAAATAAATCTCAAGATTTGGTTGGTTAAGGGTGTTTATCTTGTTTCTATTAGTTCTCAATGAAAAATTCTAAGAATTATGAAAATAATATCGGATTGGGGTGTCATAGAGCGCTTAGATCAAAACTATCTTGAAATCGGTAATAGTAACAACAAACTTCAAAACAATAAAAGATTAAGATTTATGTAAATATGGGATGGAGTGAAACCCTGTTTCATGCACCCATGTACTTCACCTGAGATATTCATTCCTTAAAATTTCTTTTAAGTGCGCATCACCACCCAGAAGCCGACAGATATCACACCGACAGCCTTATTTCACACAACCTCAGGTCAGGGACATCTCACTGCCCACTGACCTAGGCTAGTTGCTGTCATATAAATCCAACAAGATTCGACTGAATCTTGTTAATAAAGCACGCACGTGGGCGGTCTACAGCAGGGTCATTAAACCAAATTTCCCGCTTAAATATTCAGCTGCGTAAAACAAGCAGCAATAAAACTGATCACGAGTAACCTCCAACAAGCCCCACTAAACGAGGAGAAGGAATGTTGCAATTTGCGCACACTAAGGTTAAAATCCCACCTATGGCTGGAATAATTTGACCTGATGATGGTTATTAGGCAATTTAGAGGACTTAGAGTGAAGCGGACCTGACAACATATTGTGCGAAGCAAGCTGTTAAGGTGTGGTCGTCATATGCGTCAAACGACGTCTGTTTAAGTGGTCGGAAGCAGTTTTCGAATTATCTTCAACAACGCGGTGGGTGGTATAAACATGTTTGGCGTTTGCATCTCATTCTATCTACACTAATTACACCTAGTTTGCTTCGAAAAACCTAAAAAGATATCAAAAAATTATTCTAAAGGGTTCACTTAATTGTAAGGAGGAAAAGGGAGGCTTACGCATGAGTTTTGTTGACAATCAGTAAAGTGAAAATGGATAATTTGCTCAACTGCCAAAGTGGCGATATAAAAGTATGTGGAAAGGAAAAATATTCAAGCCTGAAGAGGCAAGTTTTGCGCACAACTAGAATCGGGAAAGCGATTTAAATTTTATGGACATCCATTAGCCAGAAAATTTGGATACTAAAGGTCGTATTCAATGAGGTTATTAATGAGAAGCTCTGTTTGAAAAGTTTAATGGAGGATAATTAATGAGCTTCTGTCGGTGCTTAAGCTCAATCGTAAACTAGTGATAATATTTTTGCAAGTTAACGTGATTTATGAGTCGGCCCACCCAGCCGTTTTTAGCATCCTGTCCCTCTCACTTTGACAACGGGGACGACAATGATCGGCTATGACATTTCCAAAATTTCGTCCAGTAAAATCCCCCGGGAGAGTTGCCGACGCCTTTGCTCCCGATTCCCCTACAAACTTCACTCCGTCATGCCTTAACTTTCCATAAAATGGCTCGTGTCAAAAATGTACTTCATGACATTGACGTGACGGTACGTTGCCATCTGCGCTAGACACAAAGGGATGTCATTTGGACACCAATTCACCAATGAACCTAGGTCGAACGAATTTGAAAGAGGTTTTTCACTCATAGAAGTAGAACAGTGAGGAAACACCATTCATTAATTAAAATCTTTTGGGAATGGCTAGGTGGAGTTTGGGATTTTTCGTCCGTAAAGCCACTCGATTAGGGAATAGACCTTTCGTCTTCTATATCACCCGCTTGCAAAAATATATGCCGAATCTTAACTTTTCTTCAAACTCTGAAAGCAGTTAGACTATGCAAACAGAATTTAGAGTCAAAATATTTCATCACACGTATTTCTTCGTTGCAACAACTCCTAAATACAGTTTGCCTATGAATAATTCTCCCTTTTTGATAAAGTGAAAATCATTAACAGTAATGAGTGGTTGACGGTGGTGGCAAAAAGAAGTATTCACTTATTAACTCATCCTTTGATTAAAGGACACTATGAACGAACAGTAAACGTAAACCTATCCAGAAAATGTAGTCTTATATCTCATGAATAGGTTACTCGCCATCAGAAGGAATTCTAAGAAAAAAAAACACTTAATGTTGGTACTTACAATCTTTCCGTATCCAATGGAAGATTTTTGGGGATATCCGTTAAGCTTTGACCCGAACACCGAACCGCTTTTGCAAAGCACCGACAGTCCACTGGACATGCTGGAAGCTCAAGTCCATTTCCAGAATCCCTATGGATTCCAACCGATGTGGACTCTCGACGCTGTTTAGGTGACTTTTGGCGATAAGGATACCAACTTCTCAGGGGTTCATTTGGAGAGATATTCTCAGCAGCAATTATCAATAAAAATGGTAGTAGAAGGTTGAATAGCATAATTAAATTAAGTAGGTAGTACGTTTTATTAGTAGTATAGAGTTCCAAGTGGGTTTAAGCGGGCATGCTGCGCGTGTGCATGATAGAAAGTAGAAGACTAATCGTAGTCGTCGAAGTCGTGGGGTTCTTGAAATGTATGAGCTTTGGTCTCGTATTCACAACGCGGGTGGTAAAATGAAACCTGGGGCATGAGATGCCGAACGCATTACCGATGCATTTGCATTTATTTGTGTGCGCATGTGTGACTATGCGCTAAGATACCATTGGTTAATCGTGAGACTATCTAGACTTTGATTGGTCCAAAGCTAGCTAGACAGCTAATCGCATATAGAAAACGTGAACTTAATGGGTGGTCTCGAAGGTCCGTTCTCCGTAAAGACAATCAGGGAATGCGAGATCTAAGTCGGATTTCCGCCGCTGATTCACCGATTAATAGCGCATGTTTTCTTCAGATTTCAAGTACACACTAACGCTGACAACTGCGAATTTTTCTTCCTGTAATTGAAGCATTAATCCAGAATTTTCTTCATTTTTCTGTTCTTTACTGTTGAAGTATGCAACAGTATAACCAGGCACTGCATAATTCTGGAAAAGGGCAAATAAGTATATTAGTAATGTTCTGAATTGTGGATTTTATTTTGTCAAAATTTCCACCTGACAAGCGCCCGCCTATTGTTAAGGGAAGGGTGTGGTATTTTCATTGGATGAAGTATATTTTTTATTTGAAAATTAGGAAATCTAAAAAGAGCTAACGAAAGTCATATGCTATGAGCACAAACCGATTTCTAGGACATCAAATACTCTAATTGCTGTTCTTTCGTACTGTCAGAAGTCATAACACTAACACGAAATGCTAGTTGCTAATACTGAGCTGCTGGTTTTACTCTTTTTTAATCTAAGTAACTATAACTGAAGCAATATCTGCTCATCAGAACTAGATCTCGACTTATTATATATACCAAGGTACATACATTTTAAGACTTAAGATAAAGTAGTCAAAACATCTAGTATTTTTTGGCGTCTTCTTCTCTCTAAGATTATAAAACAACCAATATGCAAAGTTGACAGTTGTAAGAAAACTTTCGAAGAACCAGTGGCTCTGATTTCATAAGAGAGATGGGTTCACTATTCTACAAGTGAATTGATCGTAAAAAAATTTAGTGCCCTGTTTCCGATCATTTTAAATTTCATGGAAATCAGTTTTAGCTGAAAAGTCATATGGGAGAACACCACCTCAATCCCACACCTATATCTAGTTCAGTGCAAACCTCCTTAGAGAATCTTTTAAAAGAGACAAAAATTCTCTATTCTTATAGCATTCTATTCAACATTTTACCAGTTTCCATGAGTTTATCATGCTCGATAAATCGCCAAAGGGAATATTGGAAGGATCTTTAATTCTAAGTGTCGAGATCGAGTCATATTTGGTGGAGCTCTTCGAGCAGCCCTGCTGACGAGATTCCATCGACTTTCGATACTTTAACTCAAACAACTTTCAAGGCCTAACTAATGTCCAGCTATTTCTAACCAAACTACATTATTAATCAAAATTGTAATGCCAAAGAAAAAAATGAGAAAAGTTTTGACAAAATCAACAGCAAGGAAATCAGCCAGCCTTTCGTGCGTTTGACAAAATCAGGAAATTCAAAGGTTGTAGGACATTTAGCCGGGACAAACAATTTCGCGTTTGAGTGAAAATAATGCCGACTCCAGTTCTACCTTGAGAATTCTCTTTTCTGATGTCATTTCGATGATACAAAAAGGTTTAACTTTTTCATTTTCTGATTAGTATAATGAAAACACAATCAGTGAAATTATAAGCGGAAAGCAGTCTCCCTTGTTAACAGAGTTTTGCACCAAGTAAGGCAATAAATATCTTTCAAAATTACGTATTTACTGTTCAACTAAACTTATTGATTCTAATTTATTATGTTTAATTGCTCTTCCACTGAAAGAGGAACAAAAACTCATAGTTCATTTGACAAAATTACCTTGAGTATTATCCTAATTCATGGAAATGGCCCTCTGTTTATACTTCCTTCCTTTCGTAAGTCACAAATCGATTGAGGCAATGCTTATTAATAATTCATATTCTCCAAGTGAAAATAGTTCCGTCGAATTCAAAAAATGCTAACAGTATTTTCATCATAACGGTGTAAATTAATATTATTTTCACAACATTTTGACATTTTTGGGAATCTTTCGGGAATAACTCAGGTTAGATAGTTTCCAATTCCGTTTTGAAAGGTATCAGCCAGACCATACCCACTCAGTATAAACCGATGGGTTTGAACCCATAATCTCTAACCTCTTCAACGCCTTGCTATCAAACACAAATAGCCTGTTAACAAATTCACAATCCGGTAGACAGTAGAGCTAAAGTTTCTATCTGTTATCCACGAAACCCGTTAGAATGTTGATAAAGCACCCATTTGCGTGAGATTCCTCCATTGAATGTCATTTTGTCTCTTAGACATATTGTGTCACGTTATATATTAGATTTTATGCATAAATTAGCTGCAAGTGTCTTTGAATTCAATAAACGCCTCAGTCTTTTAGGGGTTAAAGTGGTGTTAACGTCCATTTCCCTTTAAGTTAGAGTCTAGCCAAAACTCCTGATGCGTTTTACCATTGAACATAATACTTTGTGCTGCGTAACATTTTGCTTGAATCCACCTGAATCAACTATAAACATGTTCCTATATCATTAAGAGGAACTTTATTTGAAACTTGTATAAAATTTGTGATGACCGCAAGCAAATTTCCAAATAAAGTGCGCTTCAAGTTACTGTTTCCTAGCATAGCTCAACACTATAGTTGTCACTTTTAATGAAATGTGGAATTTATATTTCACGAATTGGCATCTTGCTCCTCTGCTACTCTTATCATTAATGAGTAATATATGGTCACTTTCTGATCTTATAGTATTCAGTTGTTATTGAGGAGACCAGTAAACAATATTTCCATCGATCAGGTCATGGTTAGACCAACACCAATCTGTCATATTTATAACTTTACTTACTTATCTCGTATTATTACATTCCGCTTCGAGTGAACCGAATGGATCTGTTTTAAAGCATCATGGATATTATCTCATTCGTGAGTCTTGGATTTTAAAAATATGAGCAAATTTCTTTCAGGGAAATGGTAAACTAGATGCTTTCAGAGTTCAGAAATAAAAAAGAATGCTAACGTCATGGCCCTATTACTCATGCCTTCCAAAGCCCATCTCTGATTCCTCTTCAGTGGAATTGTTGACTGGCCCCTTGTTTAGGTACTACTAGGAAACGTTGATAACATTGCCTGTAGAATTTTCTCCGCATATCCTAATGATTAGAAGTCGTCTGTTTCTCTTCTGGGAAACAAGAAATCGGCATCTCACTTGTTAATAATCCATTTAGCGAATTTTATGAAGAGCTTAGCTAATGATCATAAGAGACTTCGAATTCGGACAGAAAGGAGTAAATCTTTCGAGCCTGAATTCGGACATGGATAGGAAAGTTATATAGTCATTTTTGTCCTTGATGAAACTAAATGCTTCCTGAACCAAAGTTATAACTTGAGCCATCGTTTCTGCTATCATCTTCTGAACACATTTGAACTGCATTTCAAACAAAAGTTAATCTTAAAAGCAAGATTATAATTTCCTGTTTGAAAGAATTGCATTTACATCAGTTTAATACTGGGTGGAAACACGCTACCACTTTCACCAACGGAAGTGTTAGGGACCCTGAAATCTTGATGCTTGTCTAGAGTTAATGGCACACAGCTCAACGAGCACCAATCAAACTTAAAACTGTATAAATATCTAGAGCCAATAGCAGATCTACAAAACATCGTTTTATTGAAAGTAGTATTTATGCAGAGCTATTACTGTGCGAAGTCCTCGCCACTATATCTCCCAGCTCAGCAATCTTTTGACAAGGTTCTAATGTCCACTTTGAGGGTGGCATCTAAGTGTGTACGTTTCAAGTAATCTTATGTTGTGTACGGCTTGAAGAAGTCCTTCTTGAGCCCTCCTCCTGAGAAATGGGATCCCATCAAGAGAGTGGAGGTATTGCCTTCTTTACCTGGACTTTTTACCTAGATGTGAGAGCTTTTCACGTGAAAGCATGTCTCTAAGATAATTTATTTATTTCAAATGGCAGGCGTTTTGATATTTATCATTAGCCCTTTAGCTGACTTCGGACTTCACAGGGGGGAGGAACATCAAAGTAACAGAAAATCGAGGGGTGGGGAACAGAAAAGTGATTTAAAGATGTAAAGAGACAGACATGAAGGCAGAGAAAAGGTAGGATGAGTACTGCGCCAGAAGTCAATCGCCAGTTAATAGACTTTTTGCCGTATGAGTATACGTTGCCCAGGGTGCACCACGTGGAGGTAAGTCTATCACGCACCCCTCTCTAATATAATTAAGCTCTGCAAGACTTGCACATCTTCCCTAAAACATGGATACAAGTAGTAAATTTTATAAAACTCCTTCTGTTTTACAATCATACCGCCAGATTGAATTTGAGGGGGGGGGGGGGTAAACAGACATCAGTAAAAATGATTTTAACTCGGCGCTACATTCGAGACATATAAATAAACACGAAGATGTCTACAATCTGAGAGCTGAATTTCACCGTGGGATAATATCAAGTAAATAACACTGTTTGTGGGGAAGGTGACTGGAACCACTAGGGCACAAAGTCATTGAGTGTATGAAAAACATATAGATTAAGTGGACATGAATATTTAAGGGACTCTATCGAATCATTCTCTTTTTCTCACATTTAGAGCAGAAAAGTATATAATTTGAGTAGAACAATAACTGTTGACTACAACTGCGGTTTTCATCTCGAAATAACAAAGTGACTGCAAAATGGGTTTAGAAGATCGAAAGGTTGCTGAGACTAAAGTTCAAGTATTACATATGACTAATTTTAATTATTTATTTTGGACTCGTTTTTTGATAATAACTACGTTATGCTTAATTCACTGCGTCCACTTTGTGAGGTCCAATTTCACAACCTGTTCCATGGATCACCTGTTCACAGCCTTCCCACTCGTAGTTGGCGTGTTAAATCAAGTGGTACAGGAGAGCAGACAGATGATGTCAAAAATCTCCATGATTTTAGCACATCGGAGCTGAAACGGCCTACCAAAAACGAACCCCCCCCCCCCTCTTTCATATCTTAAACTGTGGGCATAATATCTATTCACTTTAATTTAAATTTGGCCAATCTTTCTTTTCTATTCATTTCATGAGGTGAAATAAGAATTCGGTGGGCTTCTTCCCTTCAGGATCCAAAATTTTATGAGAGAAATAATAAATTCGACAATTGAATTATTGCAAATTACGGCGCATTCGTTATAGAAGGTGGAACAAAGGCCTAACTTTATCCTTTCACTGCCCGTTACGAATGATACTAAATCAAAATTCCCGGGGTGGCTTGAACCAACATAAACGACATAGGCGTTATAACAATATTGCGTTGTGCACGAATGAAGACCTCCATTGACAAAGGTGCATTGTCATTAACGAGGAATGCCGCATAATTGAACTGTGTTGTTCAATTTTAAATTATGTCAAAAGCAGAAAGCAAGAAAATGGTAAAATGGGATAAAACGCTGCCCGCGTCTTGTTAATAATGTGATATTAAAATGAGTGGGGTGTGCGATAAACTTACCTCCACGTGGTGCACCCTGGGTAAGGTATACTCATACGGCAAAAAAGTCTATTATTCGGCAGTTGACTTCCGACTTCAAAACACCATCACCTCACTGTATGTCATATTCGACTACTTCCACAGTACTCACCTCACCTTTTTCACTCTACCTTTGTGTCTGTCTCTTTTACATCTTTGAAATACTCTTCTGTTCCCCCCCCCCCTCCCCCTCTCGACTTTTTTTCACTTTGATGTACCTTCCCCTCTGTGAAGCCTGAAGTCAACTAAAGGGCTAATTATAACTGTCAAAACGCCAGCCATTTGATATAAGTAAATATTAAAATGAATGGTGAAACTGACTGGCACTCCTGGCGTGCAGAGATGAACCACTAAAGATCAGTGGAATCTGCCAATTCTGTTGTGCCATTCGGTTACCCTGCACGTCTGGCATATTAGAGATCGCGCGTTTAACTCACGACAGCCCAAACTCAGTAAGGGGGATAGCCAACCGCACTAACAAAGGGGACAGCAGTACTCGAGTCTTTTGTCAGAGGGTCCATTATGAGCACTGTAAAACCCTTCCCTAAAGAAGCTTTGAATTGCGATTGAGGATCCAAAGTCAAAGGTAACATTCATTCATTGCTATTTCTTTTAACCCAGTAGTAAAATTATTTCACGTGACCTCTGCAGATATACAACCGATTCATCCATAAATTAAAGTTTAAATATTAAGTCTCTGCCATTTCAAAATAATGATGTCCACTGGCGACCACGTGCTATTACTTTGTTATCAAAAGGAAAAAAGGTTTGAATTGGTCGAAACGTTCCACAAATTGTAGACGTTAACTCAGGAACAAGCTTTGAGATCGGAACTTGAACACCCAGCACTGAACTGTACCAACTGCAATTAAAACAACGGACAATTTCAATTGAAGTAACAAATGACAGTGGTCAGTGGACAGTGACTCTTCTACTGCTTGCCCCACTTTTAAATATTATTAAATGTTGGGGTGTGCAATAGACTTACCTCCACGTGGTGCACCCTGGGCAACGTATATTCATACGACAAAAAAGTCTATTAACTGGCAGTTGACCTCTGGCTTCAAACTACCAAGACCCCATCGCATTTCATATTCGACTATTTCACAGTACTCACCTACCTTTTTCTACCTTTGTGTCTGTCTGTCTCTTTTACGTCTGTGAATCATTATTCTGTTCCCCCTCTCTCGACTTTTTGCCACTTTGGTGTTCCTCTTCCTTTCTATGAAACACGAAGTCAACTAAAGGGCTAATGATACCTATCATAACGCCTGCCATTTAAAACAAATATTATTAAATGATTCTCAAATATTTGCATATCATGCCATTATTAAAAATGGAAAAATTATTTGCCTTGATTCGACATCAGGGGAAATATGGTCCTGCTCTTATGAATATCAACAAGCATCCTGTTCCTTAAAAATATTAATTACTTAAGAAGCATACATTGAATCTACTGATGGCTCAACGGACTCCTCCAGAGTGCGCACTTGTATTATTCAGGAAACCGGACGCTCGCAAAATACCAACCCATGATTGTCTGAGATAGGCTAAATGCTACAACTCACTTCAAGTATTTGTCGTTTTTTTATTATTTCTTCCATACGTGGGACAATAGAGGAGGTTTGAATTCGACAGGAAGCTTCTTGATCACATATTTTACGATCCACCACTGAGCTGTCTGATGTCAGAAGAAAGCTAACGACAGAAATTTTGTGAGTGTAATGCATCTTTGAAGGGCATTTAGAAGGTGACAGTTAATATTTAGAGTTTTAAGAGTAGCTAAAGGTCTTAATTTAATGAAACCCACCGAAAACGTGGCAGTAGCATTAACCCTTTAACACCCTTAGGACTGTACGATACTTTTTTAGAAATAAACACCATTCTTGCTAGACCCGTAGCAGAAGGCGTTATTGCCCTTTGAAACATGTTCAATACGTCTATAGCTTTCCACAGATACAACCAAAACTCATCACGTCGGCGACATCAGTCTGCTGTGAGGCACGCATGAATGCGGTTGAGTGCATTTTTTCAAAACGTAATTCGGACGCTACAGAGTTAAATCTAAAGCTCCTTGCGTCGTTCAGAAATGAATAAGAGGTGGTCAATGTCCCAACATTTTATTCTTTTATGAAGTTATGCATTCCAAAACGAAGTGCTCCATGCAAATATGAAAAAAATAAATTTTAATTCAATAACTTACAAAATATAATGCTAATATAGTGCACACTCTAAAATACTAACACAGTAGCATTGTTATAATGTCCCAGTTAACACACTTATAGCAACTTAGCCTAAAATTAGGACTCTAGAGGGCAATATTGTTAATTAAAAATTCATGCCTACTTACTGTATTAAAGTAGTACCAAAAAAAAGCAAATTGTAAACAAAAAACAGTGGTGTTAAAATGTACTAGACGCACAAATTTATACAAAACTAGAGGAGAGCTCAGAAGTCCGGGTCATCCGCTCAACAAATTCTTTCAAGTCCATCAGCAACCCAGACCACTTCTCATGAGGAACAAATCTACAAAGAAGAATTGAAAAGTAACTATTGATTCAAAGGGTGGCAACCATGAAGTTAACAAAAAATGCAAAGTGCTTATAGCTATATTAATTCAAACCCGCGTTATGAAACCTTAAGCACGTATAATTCCCTCCAACAAAGTGTTTGAGAGGAATGCTTGGTTTTATTTGCTAATTTTGAACATAACTAACTGTCCATCACCACACTTCAAAGGCGTATCCATTAAAATTAACCATTAGTTCAGATATCAAACGAAAATACTTATTTAAGATAAGCACCGAAATCGCCTTACTAACATGAAGATAATTGTTGAGTTAAAGAGTGGACAATCAACTATAGTCGTGAATCTGCATAACAATGGAATAATGCTTACTGATTTCGAAGCCATCGGGATATTCCGGGCAAATACCGTCTTGGCTGTTCCACAAATCTTGCTTCAGCCAGGATTATAGCACCCCAGTCATGCTGATGTCGAATACATCGGCCCAGTGCCTGATTCAGGGCCCTATAGGCTTGTGCCTCATACCACTCAGAGCCTGAAAGAACTCTTGATGAATCGGGAATACTTAACTCGCTCGAGCTCGCTTGAGAAGAGTCCAAACCAGAAGAAGTTTCGACTTGTTTAGGAATGGATTTTTGTAGAGATTCGCCTTTAATACCTTGACTCTGAAAAACAGTATACAACGAAGACTCAATCAACCAAACCACAAACCTCGTTAGGAATTAGTTAAAAGGTGTGGAGAAAACTTGCTAGAGCTGCTCTGAGGGGTGTCGGTGGATTGAGTTTATTTGGAAAGGCCTTATTGCGAAGAGAACCCGACACATGCATCATCTTGGAGGGCTTTTCCAAACCGCCGGAATGTTCATCACCAGGACGTTTCTTAAAGACAAAGGTGCACTCTCAATTAGTAATTGAATCGTTCCACGTCTTTATTAAGTCTGAATTAGTAATCACCCTCAAAGGTAATTCGTTTTACGCCAGACACTAGTTCGCTTAAAACTTAAGTTAAGACATCATTTTTATTTATTTATATCAAATGGCAGACATTTTGATGGTTATCATAAGCACTTTAGCTGACTTCGGGCATCACAGAGGAGAGGAACATCAAAGTGAGAAAAATTCGAGAGGGGGAGCAGAAGAGAGATTCAAAAATGTAAAAGAGACAGACACAATGTTAGAAAAAAAAGGTGAGGTGAGTACTGTGGAAGTAGTCGAATATGACATACAATGGGGTGAGGGTAGTTCGAAGTGAGAAGTCAACTGCCGGTAAATAGACTTTTTGCCGTATGAGTATACGTTACTCAGGGTGCACCACGTGGAGGTAAGTCTACCGTACACCTCGGTTTAGGCATCATAGTGTCAATGCGCTCATAAAAATAGCTGATATAGAAGTTGGACTACAGTGCGATCAAGTATGGCGTTTTTTAATGCCATGAAATAAGATCCGAACAATTAGGTTATAAATGAGAATTGAATTATGAGAACATATTAGCAATGTTCTCTTAACGCAATGAATATTAAATTTCCTATTTACTTCCAATTATTATAAACATTAACATTTATCCCGCAATTTGTTTCGCAAATCAGTGCGAATTACGCCCTACTGTGCAAAGATCGAGCTTAAGGCAAAGAGGAAGTTTTGGACGAAACAACGAGATTTCATGTTTTCCCTCTTCCTAATTGAAGTATTGGCTCGAAAATCGTAAATTAAGGCATTCACCAGAGTTAGTAACGAGAATAAAGTTAGATCTAAATAAAAATATGAGGGAAATGTTATCGCTCTGTGCGTCATCGTATGCGTGCATGTCTGCTCGCCAGGATTGGGAGGTGCGGCCGTACAACTCTGCGCGCAGCGACCGTGCAAGCAGGTGCGGCCTTACAACTCTGTGTGCAGCGACTGTACAAACAGTGATCATAAAGTAACCTCTGTTTAACCTAATCCCCCATCCTGATCATGAGTAGCTCCCTCCGTGTAGACTTTATCCGCAATATACGTCCAGAGTAAACGTGCTCCGTGCTACACGTCTGTTTCCTTCATAGCTGGGCTATAGTTTAGCTGGTTCTGGGAGTCTAGCTAGATGTAGGAGGATCTGCCACAGAGATTTCTGTGTCAGTCAGGCTTTAATAAAGTAGCAATCCGCTACAGATACCGCACAATTTAATTTTATTGTAAAAAAAAAATCGCCTTAAATTTTGTTAAATTTGGAATATACCTGAGATAAAAAGTTTTGTAACAATAGCAAACTTATATCACTTCCAAGCGTGGACACCTTCCGTTACCAACCTAGCTCAACCGAAAAAAGAAGTATAGTCCATTTTTACAAGAATTATTAGAACACAGAAACTATGCCCTACAATTATACACAATTATAGCACTCACCATTGGCTTAGCAGTGAACGATTGAACCGAAGAACTCTGTTGAGAAGGCCCAGCTAGTCGAAGAGCATCATTGAAAGCTCGTTTTTGTTCAATCTAAAGTAATGAATAGAAAAATTTGTAAGCATTTAGCAAACCACTCATTTTGCGTGGTTTGTCTAACCATCACCGATAAGAACGCGGATGACAATGGTTTAAAGGAAGTTCAGAACACTGATCGAGGAAGGAAATCAGGAATGATTGTTACAATTTCGACGTAATAATAACTTTGAGAAACCTTGCCTCAGCGCCCCAAAGACAACGAGATATTAGCAAAAGAGGGGTGTGCGATAGACTTACCTCCATGTGGTGCACCCTGGGCAACGTATACTCATACGGCAAAAAAGTCTATTAACTGGCAGTTGACTTCTCACTTCAAACTACCATAGCCCGACTGCTTGTCATATTCAACCCCTTCAACAGCACTCATCTTGCCTTTTTCTCTACCTTTGTGTCTGTTTGCCTCTTTTACATCTGTAAATCGCTCTTCTCTTCCCCACCCCTCGACTTTCCGCTACTTTGATGAACCTTCCCTCTGTGAAGCCCGAAGTCAGCTAAATGGCAAATGATAGCTATCAAAACGCCTGTCATTTGAAATAAATAAATAGAAAAATGGGATGCCATTGACTCTGCAGATTAAAGTGGCGCGGTTTGATGACCAAGGACGGAGAGATTAACTTTCGAATGGTAGACTTCTTTGTCTAATAAGAATACAACAAGAATTATGCGAAAAGAGGAAGGCTCTGAAATCATATGAAAAGTTGAAGCATAAATCTTCCCAACCCATACACCAAGGTGACAAACATGGTGAACATTAGATCTGAAAAACTTTGGATCATAAAAGAAGTAGGGTTCTCCAGTTTCCTCGACTCACTTCTACTATGCAATACTCGACTCTTAAACTATGGTCATACTCAATGATACCAAACAAGGCCTTTTAGTCCTACCATGGAAAATGAATGCATAAGTGATTATGCGCACATTTCCACCACGTAAATATTTGTTTTGCAAATAAAGATAAGAAAGCCGGACGCCTCAACATTGGTTAATCATTGATCAGGCAGCCACAGACTTGAAAGCGTCTGTTTGGACAAAAACGCTAAAGATGAAACAATCAATTATCACCGCCAAAATAATTTCTTAAACCTGTCATGAAAGGGGGAAAGATAGTAAAAAGAGGAACAAAAAACCAAGCTCCAGAGAAGCTGTAACTATGTCACCCCCCCCCCCCCCCCCCCCCCACCACCACCACCACCACCACCACAAGTTCGAGAAAATAGAAGCTGCAGGGGAGATGGCATTGCAAAAGTAATTATTCATTGATTACCTGTGGATCTTTGTACGCAGGAAAGGGAATTCCAATGGCCACAACCAATCGACCATAGTCGTCTGCGAAATCCAATCCTTCACTAATTTTCCCTCGACAGACAGCCAGTGCCAGGGCTCCTGTCACCTCGCCTTCACATGCTCCACGCGTAGAATCAACAGCTTCCTGGAAATCGGACACCCATTCGTCGAATTTTTCCGATGACCGCGGTTCCTGAAGCACGTGCTTGACTTGCGATAGCTTGGCTAACATGCCGGTTGTCTACAGAACAAAAAAAACGAGAAATTTGAAAGTTACCACAGGGCGCTTAGTACTTGCTGTTTAATTCAAATAGAGCCTTCAGTGAGTTAATTCATTGCATTTACATAGAAAAAAAAGTATTCATCTATATTCCCTAAATTGGGGGTGAGTGATAGACAAACCTCCGCGTGATGCACCCTGGATAGCGTATACTCATACGGCAAAAAATCTATTAACCGGCAGTTGACTTCTGACTTCAAACTACCATCACCCCACTGAATGTCATACTCGACCCTTCACAGTACCCATCTTACCTTTTGTCTTCCTCGGTGTCTGTCTGTCTCTTTCACAACTGTGAATCATTATTCTGCCCCCCTCTCGACTTTTCCTCACTTGGATGTTCCTCCTCCTCTTTCTGAAGCCCGAAGTCAGCTAAAGGGCTAATGATAACTATCAAAACGCCTGTCATTTGGAATAAATAAATATTACCTAAATTAATTCAAAAAAATTTTCACGTATATTTCCCACAGTAAAGCATTTTAAATTCTTCGGCACACCAGTGGAGACTCTAAAGCCGTCATTACTTGACAAATTCCGACTAAAGTTTTTTCAGAGAGACATTATCGAAATTTTATTTCATGCGATTTTACAATGTAATTATACTTGGCAGTCACACCTTCCACAGGCCCCGTAAAAGTGCGCGCACTTGTTCGAATGCGAATAAAAGCAACTTATCAACTCCTGAATCTTTGAACTTGAATGATTCTCATTGATTATAAGGCGATAACAAACGAAACAATCGCTAAAATTAACTCCTTTTCAAAATAATATTGCATATAAGCGGAATCGAGGATTTAATACTTAACCTTTAACCCCCCCCCCCCCAATACCAATTCATTTGCGCGCTTGATTATTAAAATCTAATCAAAAATAAGCAAATTAATGAACTCACTTCCCATCTTGCTATCATCTTCTCCATCAACCCATAGGACGGGAAGAAACACAACACTCCTCCGGGAACACATTTTGACGACTCCAGAAGCAGAGAGCCCACATCATCTTGAAATACGAAAGCATTCTGATTAGCATACGTAGCGCACAGTCGAGTTCCATTTGGACCGCGTGCAACACAAGCTGCTAGGACGCGTTGAGTAGGCACCACATGCCCCGCCTCAAGACGGACAGGAAATTGCAGTTGAAGTTCGGCCACTAAAGCACCCAGTGGTGCCAAGGTCCCACTAGCCAGAATGAGACTGTAGGCATTTTCAGCTATACTTCTCATGCAGACAGCCGGAGAGAGACACCAAAAGTTGAGACTTAAACTTTTTCGCTCAACCAGACGAGACTGTCATGAAAAAAAAAATATTAAAATAAAAATGCTAATTATATCGCATTTCAGTAGTTGCGATTGAAAGTGACTGTTGACTTACATTTCGAGTCTGAGTTTTGCTGAACCATTTATTCCCATGAGTATTAGAATCGTTGAGATCCTCTTTGAGAGGTTGTTTCTCGAAATCAATGACTTCCATAAGCACAGCCCGATAGTCTTGCATGCGATGCATGTTGTCACTAAGGGTAAAATAGTTAAGAGAGGGACATTGAAGAGAGAAATTAAAATTCTAGCTGAAAAAATATAATCAAAGAAAAGTGATTAAATAATAGATTGAAGAAGATAACCAATCCATGTTGATAAACTTTTCTAGCATGACTAGATTTCTATTGGCTCATTTATGTTCATAACTTGACGTCATCTTAATGTCATTTATATATCGTTACTAGTTTATTGGTCTCCTCGATTGCATTTCAATATAAATAGAACATCATGCGTTAAAATGTTTTATATGGGCAAGGAAGGGGAGGGCAAGTGAGTTTCCCAATGGGATTTCATTTCTAAACACAAAATGAGAGGGGAAAAACACTCCACATAAGTGGTTTTGGGAATTAACAATTTATAGATTCCGTCAATCCTATTCGTTCAGGCATGCATGCCGATGAATCTATTCTTATACCATAAAAACTAATCTTGTTGAAAAAAATTCATACAGTTACGCAAATCCTCTTACAGTCAATACAGTTAAGAATGATTACGCAATAAGAGTTTCCACCAGTACTTCATATTTCCTAAAAGCTACATTTAAAGAGAATAGAGCAAAAATTATGTCCTGTTAGCATTCAAGTTAAGTTGCTTTCGACTTACTTGTACATAAATTTGAGCATGGTGAAGATGTAGGTGAAGAGTCGAACGGTGAGGGAACTGGGAGAAGTTGAGGCCTCGTTTCGACCGGTAGAATCCCGATTAATTGCCGCTTCCTTCTGAATTGTTACACTCAAGCGATTGAAACCTGCCTGCATGAACAGAGAATAACGATTATTTCCACTTTTACCAAATAGACCTAGGTGATTTTTACCTTCTCTTTTGTGCAAACTAGCCGAAACAGAAATCTCACCCGCATATAAAAAAAACTGAATGCAGTCGCAAGAAATAGTAAAACTAGAGAAGTGGCGCTTGTTTTGAATCGAAAAACACCTAGGACTGCACATTTAAAAGTAGTATTCAGGAGACCGAAAAAGTGAGAATTCAATTTAATAACTCAAACCAATCTCAAGCACACTTTCAAGTCGTAAAGTTTATTAAATTAAAATCACGTAAACACGAGAGGGATGATTAGTGACGTTTGAAAGACACAAATCTCCTTCGGGCTTTGACAGTTCAAATTAGCAATTCTGAAATACATTAAAGCAAATAAAAAATGAACATGAAAATTTTAAAGACAGAGAAAATAATTATTGGAACTAAACTCTTATGGGAACTAACTAGAAGCTCTCAACTCCTTTTAAGATCTCAAATCATCGGAAGGTGAATACAACAAAGTTTGCAAAGGTATTAGAGTTAAACTACTATGAATTTCAGAGTAGGAATACATTCCCTTTCTAAAATGGGAGAATTTTGGCTACTCACCCTCACAGACTCAAATCGATCCACACCCAAACCAACTGTAGACAACAGACCTTCAAGCTCCTTTCCGGACCAGACTTGCGCCGAGGTAGCATAAGTACCAGCCACAACAAGTCTAGTTCTTGTGAGCAACATGACTTGATGTATCGAAGCTAGGAGAGCAATCAGAGCCTTCACATCCTTCACAGTGAGTGAAATAGCTGCACTGCCAGACGCATCGGATTCAAGGAGAGCAAGGTATCTTTTGAGATCATCTGAGGCAGCCAACACGTCACGTTCGAGGAAAGTAACCGAAGTAGCTGAACGAGCCGCGTCTTCAATGTTATGCGCCTCGTCGATTATTATAACACTGTTGGCGATTTCACTGGCCACCTAGACAAAAAAAAATTATTTATATCAAATAGCAGGCGTTTTGATGACTATCATTAGCCATTTAGTTGACCTCAGGCTTCACAAAGGGGAAGGTACATCAAAGTGAAAAAAAGTCGAGGGGGGGGGGGGGGGGAANACATCAAATTGAAAAAAGTCGAGAGGGGAGAGGGAACGGAAGAGAGTTTCAAAGGTGTAAAAGAGACACACACAAAGGTAGAAAAAAGGTGAGGTGAGTACTATAGACAGACACAAAGGTAGAGAAAAAGGTAAGATGAGTACTATGGACAGACACAAAGGTAGAGAAAAAGGTAAGGTGAGTACAGCACAGACACAAAGGTAGAACAAAGGTGAGGTGAGTACTGTGTTAGTGGGTAGTTTGAGGTCAGAAGTCAACTGCCGGTTAATAGACTTACTTACCAGGGTGCACCAAGTGGAGGTAAGTCTATCGCACACCCCAGACAAAAAAATAAGAAAAGGCAACAATACAAAGGTCGTAGAAATTGTTGAAGTAGATGAATTTAGTTTCCCCATAACTAAATTCCCATATTATCTACATCGATTTCGTTCCCATTTAAACATAGTAAACGATGACAACCAAGCCTCCTATAGCAAGAAAATTCTAAGTCACAAATTTAGCAAATTATCAAGACCATACAAGCCTAATTGACCTAAAAATAAATAATTGTAATTGATTAGTGTAGATTAGAGAGCAGTTTTTCAAACCAATAGAAGATCTTGAAAAAAAAATCACATTGAAGGCAGGGATATAAAGAAAACGGGGATCGCACTAGATACTCCTAGCATTATTCAATGAATATCATTTGATTTTTTATAATAAAAAGGCAAATAGATAATTGCTTTATTCCAGGAATGAAAACATCAAAGACGTCATAGCAGTAAAGCGTACCGTTTCGCGGAAAACCGGGTCGAGAAGATAATTATAAGGACAGAAGCAGAGGCTCGCGCGTTCCAGAATTTTAAAAGCAAGAAAATAGGGGCAGGTAGGAACCTTTGACATTGCTTCAACATAGTCTTCCAAATCCCAGGGTCCATTCTTATTCAGAGCTTTGATATGTCGTCCCAAATTCTGTTTACTTCGTGCTAAATCAAAGGGACAATTTCCTTTCTAGCAACAAGTTAGATCAAAAGGAAAATTTGGAAAAGTTTACCAGGTTCTGACAAGCGTCATTTGCATTCGACTGTTTGCGAACTTCTGGGTTAATACAAGAGTGCTTTCTACTACTTAGAATGCACATTCTGAAAGAGAAGTCATGCTAGGTAAGGTCAATTGAAAGTTACTCGACATTGGCATATTTCGTTTTCCGAAGCTCGCGAATAACTTGAGAAATCTGTTTATGAGTTCTGGTTGCATATATTATTCGCGGTACAGCCCTGTTATACAAAATTTATAAGATAGAAAAAAAAAATTAAGCGTACGCCTTTTCTGTGATTATATGTGCATCATCACCATTAGCGTCTGCTTCAGCGGCACCACATGTACAAGTGGCAACAACTTTATTACTTTTGTCCTCAATAAATTCGCCAAAATCCTCATCATCTTCAGTTTTCTGAGAAGCAGTAGACAACTCGCAGTACTTGAGATGTTCAACTTCTCTTCGCGAGACTAAATAAACAAAAATAACTAGAGTGTGAATCCATACCAGGTTCTTCGACCTTCATACCAAAGTTTCGTTGATGTTCTAACCAACCAAGAGATGCACATAACAATGCTAGAGTTTTGCCAGTGCCAGTAGGGGATTCCAAAAGACATCCCTGTTTATTGTTAAGTGAAGAAACTACACGGTTGAGCATTGACAGTTGGCAACCATATGGTTTATATGGAAAGTGAATGGGGACGCCTTGAATCATTAGATCCATGTTAAGTCTAAATTAATTTATGAGATAGATTTATTTTCCTCTCAATGCACAATAATAATAAAAATTATAGGACTTCAGAAAAGAATTTAAAATTAGAGGAAACGCACGCTAAAAATTTGTAGAATGAGCTTATTTTTAAATGTCAAAAAAATATTCGATAAAATGACTATAGATTATTAACTTCATACAGGTTAATTCACCCGCATGTACGGCGAAAAATACAGCTCAAATACTATTGGATTTTTAAACCCGGCCTCGCCAATTTATAAATGGGTATGACCTACAATAGTTAGAACAAGTCATAATATTCAAGCACTCGAGTATTTCCACTTATGCTAAAATAACAATATCAGAGAACCATAAAACATTTTTTTGAATTTAACGAATTGTTATTAAATGAGCTGAATCAACTAATTTTTGATCAATTAATTTCTTCATCACTGAAGAGTTATTTAGCTCTTAATCGCCCTACAGTCCCGAGGTATTTTGGTATTGCAGTTTAGTGGCTCTCTGCCTTAATCATTCTAATTGATCTCAACCTAAATTAAATGAATTTCACAAATTCTGTATGCACTTGCACTTTGCAAAAAATTGAATAATCAACCATCTCGGCCTCTCCTTCATAATCCATGTGTAAAAAATTCACTGCCTACTAGAACTCAAGGAGTATGGCCTTAGTTGATATTAAAGCCAACCCGATTCCCCCCCCCCGCCCCTTAGGTTTGACAATATCCACAATACATAAGACACAATGGTAAATGATGAGTGATTTATTCTCAAAATATAAGTAACAAAAGACCAATAAATAAGGTTAACCCTGACTTCATTCTACATAGCAATAGCAGCTCCGATTAACTTAATATCACGATCATATAGCGTCGATAGTTCCTTCTCCAACTGAAATTAAAAGACTTATTAGAGATCCAGTATTACGTGTGCAGTGATAATGAAGGTCAACTCACAAAAGAAACAAGTTGTCGCCGCTCCTGTAAGCACTCGTTCATTTCGATTTGGAGCTTGGTTAGCTCCTCATTAGCTTGTTCCACAGTAGCTGCAAGTTCCGCAGCACGAGCTTTTGAACGATTGGCTTGTTGACGAAGATTCTGCATAATTCCAATAAGACGCTCTAAATAACTCGGTTGGAGTCTCAAAAGAGACATGTGGGTTATTGCTCTGAAAATAAGAAGACATGTATAAGCACAAAAGAACGTTAATCAATGACGGAGGTTTGAGTTGAAAAGCTCAACCACATCCCACTTTCCGTACACAAACAGAACTACATGCAACTCGAAAATTGGTGGAGGATAAAAGACTAACCTTAAGAGTAAAGAAGACTTGCTAGGCACTCTGTAAGTTACTTATTATGAAAACTGTATATCCACCGATCTTAAGCCAAAAGGACTCTTAAAAATATCGATAAAATACACTAGGGACTGTCTGATTGAAAGAACTCGTTTTATCTCAGAAGTGCAAATATTAACTAACCTTGTAGGTCTAGCATTGTGCCAATGGACATTCCACTTCGGGAATATGAATTTCAGAAAAGACATATAATCACAACAAAATTTGGATAAGAAAAAAAGGAATATTGTTTTCATTTATTGTAACTTCATACTTAAGAAAAAATCTACTATCGAAAAGCTCATTCATTAAAATAAATTGGTGACTTGCTCGTTAGTGATCTCGTTAAAGGCCTTTTGAACGGTCGCGGACATCAAATCAATATCATCGGGCGATTTTGACCTTATCTCCTCTGGAGCATCCTAAAATTTCGAATACAAACCAAACGCGATTATTATCGATTGAGCAAAAGCAAACGTGTTATTAGAAGCGACCAAAATTACCAACATAATTTGATGATAAATCGGTGCGACGGAATCCGTATTCAATCCTCCCACCTTCTTTTTAGTGGGATTCACTGGTAGGTTGAAATCCGCACCTTGAAATACAACTAGATTTTCCCGGACACGGATTAGAAAAGTGGACAACTCTTCGAGATCATTAATGAGGGCATTCCTGCCGTCTGTTGAGTCCAAAAGTAGACGAGCATCAGATCCAGTGGCAACGAAAGACGACTTGCCGAGAGTTGATTGACCTTTGCCCTCTATCTTCGAGCTATTGTCTTTTTCTTCCTCGGTGTTAGTTGTTAAATCGTTTGATATGTCAATAATATTAATTTCATCAAGAAGGTCAGTGCCAAAATCGATTTCGCCCAAGTCTGTCTCACCCTCAAGATCAAGATCACCGAACTGAAAATCAAATATAATTGGTTAAGATGGAAAACAAGGAATGTAGGCAGGTGGTAGAGTATTGATGATTGTCTGCCAAATAAGAGGCCAATTCATCGATGTTCATCACGGTACAGTGGTAGGCCACTTATCAGAACGGCTTCAGAATACTTACCTAGGAAAGATTTTAAAGTTTTGGGTTTCTTAAATTAACATTAGATGACAAAATTAGTTAGGTCTTTATTAAGGGGTTCTTATAATGAACCAACTATGTGGATATCAATCAATATGACATTTCTTGAAAAATCAATGGAATCTAGGGAAAACTCTAGAAGAAATGAATAAGCGATTAAAAGCAGGCTCACGAGCGATCGGTCAAGATTCAGCTTGCAGTTTCATTACAAAAATTGATTGATTTGTGGAAACAAATGAGTATGCTTACCCGAAAAATAAGCACTAGCACAATTTGTTATGGATAAATGTATGTAATGAAACCTGATACAGTAATTGATAGATTTTGTGGAATTACTGTTAATTCAAATTAACTACCATGCATAGATTGACTCATTTTAAACTAATTCGAGAAATTTGCCAATATTATTATATCAAATGGCAGGCGTCTTGAAGGTTATCATTAGCCCTTTAGTTGACTTCAGGCTTCACAGAGAGGAAGGTACATCAAATTGAAAAAAGTCGAGAGGGGAGAGGGAACGGAAGAGAGTTTCAAAGGTGTAAAAGAGACACACACAAAGGTAGAAAAAAGGTGAGGTGAGTACTATGGAAGTAGTCGAATATGACATATAGTGAGATGATGGCAGTTTGAAGTGAGAAGTCAACTGCCAGTTAATAGACTTCTTTGCCGTAAGTGTATACGTTGCCCAGAGTGCACCACGTGGAGGTAAGTCTATCACACACCCCAATTTGCCAATATAATATATCCGAGAAATGAGGTTGTAAACGATAATTCTTATAATAATAGTTGATACATTAGTCCATGAAGCGCTCTGATGCTGGGCAGTTCAAGCCTACGCAGAGATGCACAGAGCCGTGAAAGTGAACTTGATCAATAACTGTCAAAATCTTGGCACGATTAAACTGCGTGCACCCAAACATTCCGGAGGGTGCGATCGTGAATGCAGAGGCCTCCTCAGCTGGTCAGCTCAAGTTATGACAAATGCAATCAATTGCTAATCAAGTTTGCTGAGATCATAACTTCAAAGAACATTGAAAAGAGAGCCACTAACAACACGAAGCTTTTACTAAGGTAATAAATTAAACTATCGGAATAAAAGTGAGAACTTTAAAATATTCAGTGTTGAAGATCAATAAATGTCATGATTATAAATGGTATCGAAAAATTAATCCACTGAAATCCCCATAGTATTGATGTAAAAACGCAGATAACAGACAGAAGGCGTAAATTCGAACAAACCCATAAAACAGAAAATGAACTCACATTAATTTCTTGGCTGTCCTCAGCAGTGTCGGCCTCCAAAGCCTCAATCTCCTTTCTCTCCATTTCAATCATTCTTGGAATGTGGTCATCACTCTCACCAATGCAACTCGGTGCGTGTCCTGTTCGCCACTCATAGGCAGTAACATTTCCAGAATTAATTAATAATCGAAGAGTTGGACAGGCATGACTGGTTGACTCGTTTTCCGGATTGAGGAAATTTGTGTAGGCTAAGTAGAAGTCTACAACATGGGCGAGGTCTTTCAAACCGTCGACGTATTCCTTGAGAGAAGAGGGAAGATTAGACGCTTTTTCAAGGAGTTGAAGACGAGCATGATCGTCCTTAATATCAAATTGATTGCAAAATCGTGTGAGTTCGGTTTCTTTGGAATGATGATTAGCAGTGAATTCAGTAATCTTCTTTTGTAGGTCCTAAAGGAAATAAAGAGAATAATGAAAACCAAAAATTACGTTGATCAATTTCTGTCGATCAGCAATAGACGATTTACATTTAAGCAGTTGGTAACAGAGATCATTCAAACGTTCAGAAACTTCGGCTAAATTAATGTGTTCGGACTTGTAACGAGAAACAATGTCTCTCCAAGTCTAAAAAATGAAATAAACTATGAATAAATATTGCTACTCTAATGGAAGCGCTGTCACGTCCGAAAAAGTCCTTTTTATTGTCCGTATTCTCAAGGTGTTTGAGAACATCCAGTGCATAAAAGTACTGAACTAAAATAACAATATTAAATAACTTTTTAAACGGTTTTCGACAGCGTCAAATAAACTAATTTCAGAACATTTACCAGGTTTAGCATCTATGCATTCGATTTTATCAGCAGATGACGCATTAAAATCATTTATTTTCTTTGAAATATACTCCAGTGATTTCATATAATCCTTAGAAATGACACGCCTTTCCACAAGCCAAGCTAAAATAATAAATAAAAGCATGAAAATTTACTTACGAATGAGCTTTTGAGACTGGACTGATATTGGTGCAGGCATACGTCGTAATTTACGAAAAAGGCAACTTACCTTATGCTAGTAAAAACAAATGCTCGACGACCTTTATTTTTATTATTTCATTTAATATTTTTCTAAGGTAATTTAATTTTAAGCTGATATTAGGAACATTTAAACGATTTTAGGCATCATTAATAAAGTGAAGTAATAGTTATATAGTTTGTTTAAAGTTAACGCTGAAAATTATATAACCTATATAAGTAAGCATATTTTGGATCAATTTTGTACCTTAAAAGGTATTAAACCTACTCCTTTTTATTATTGCCTACAATCTGGCCTGAATTTTCTAGCTTGACTAGCGATTGTTTGCGATTTTAGAGTACCAAGAAACGTTTTATTCACAATTTTGCGTAAGGATGACTCCATCGTTCTCAATGAAATCTGTTTACCTTATTTTCCCCACTTGTAACTGAAAATAGATAACCGATTAACCTGAAGTCATAAGTGTGACCTTTGATTAAAACCGCAGCTATAAAAAATAAAAGAACGAAATTGTGGAACGAGAAAGCTATGTTTGGGAAATTTTCGTAAGCGTATGCAGAGAATGAATAGAATCTCAGTGCTTATAGGAACTCCAGATTATCGGAAATTCACATTGAATTTATTTTTTGGAGGACAGATAATCAAATTTATCAGTGCATTTCGTTTTTGTAAGGATTTTACGCAATATTATATTTTCTCGCAACCAATTTACCCTACTACTTGATTGAAATCTTGTCTGTCAATAATGAACTATGGTGTTCGAATTCAATATTCGCATTTTTTAAAATTAGTGTTACTAATTCTCTCTAGTGCAGAGATAATTCATACACTGTCAAGCACTATTATACAGTTTCCTACAATTCTTCCTCACATTAACTAATCATGATTTAGATAGACGACCGTAATACCTCCACAATTTTCATAAGTTTAATTCTGGATGCATTGAGTAGGTACAACTTGGTGAGCCCTACTAGCGTAAAGTATATTCCTATTCACTTCTCGATTAAATTACAACTGTAAGCTAATTACAAGCATTTAAGGTTTCATCTACATCACAATCAGAATAAAACATCGAAATGAGGTGACAGTCTGATCTTTCTTGGTTAAACATTATATGACAATAAGCTTTGAAAGTTCAAGGGACGAATTTGAAAATCGGATTTTTTATGCGAACTGCCCACTTAATAAGTACTGCATAAACTGAGTCTAAAAATAAAATGTTGTGGGACTCTGATTCCCTAACATAGCTCTTCGTGTCCTTTTAAAACCCTCCAATTTGGCTCTACTGCAAACGATTTTATTTATTTGTTACTATTTAGGGGACATTTTATACGATGGGTACTAATAGCAATATCAGCGATGGATCATCAGTGAAAAAAGATTCTGAAAAATGAAAAAAAACGGAGCATTAACAAAAACTAAAACACACGTTTTATTTCAACTTAATAAGATTATTGAAGAAGAATGAAGGTATATTAGCGAGGACAATTTCAAGGACTATTCGGTTGGTTAAATTTTTTTCAATAACAGATCAGAGTTAGCTGTTGATAATCGCCACTTTTCTAACCTCGATCGTTTAAATCAAATTACCAATTTATAAACAATTAGTTATTAGTATTATGAGGTATGAATGAAATTAAAAAACCAAAATGTAATAACCCCCTTGAATTCAATTAAACAAAAGTAGTAACTAATGCACTAATTATTTCGTTTCACAATTAATTTATTATTACGTCATTCAATCCGAAATCGAAGTTACTTCCTTAATTTGTTCACACTTTCCTTTTAGTGTTTGATCCCTTACACTTAGGTCACTAGACTCAGGATATTTCACTTTAACAATTAATACTGAATTTAATTAGTTACTACTGATCTTTTGCTTGCTTATCAAAATTTACTTTGAAGGTGGCGTAATGACATCTGTTGACATGACATTCTCATGGTAATTTTTAACCTCCACACTTCTTTATTATTTTTAAATTTGACAACGAATGTAAGATAATCTTGCTATTACTGCTTATCATTGTTAGTATTATATTCAGCACTTGTTTCAGTGTTAATTTTAACTTGTCTATTTAACTGTCTGATCAATATTTGTGCATCATCATCGTTATCATCAAAAATAATGAACTACCAATGATGAGCTACCAAGTTTGGAGTAATCAATGAAGCCAAGCCAGATGATTCAAGCACTGGGCAATTTTTGTGAAGCTCTTAAGTGGATTAATACCTAGTAGCTATCCCTGCCGAATATTCAGCTATGTTAGAGTAGAGAAAAGTTAGCTCCTTTTTTTACTTTTATGGTGTATATTCATTTGAAAAACTACGAAGATTCTCCTACAAATTCGCTTACGGTTTGCACAAGTAGATTTTATATCTATGGCAACTTGCCTCCCTCCCTTCCCCATCCCGATTCGCTTGTTATTTCTCTCTCCCTCCCTCCCTCCCTCCCTCTAAGTTGTTGAATGGAGGACATTTAGCAAAAGTGTTTCATTGGTAAAGCAAATGTAATTAGATTTGAAAGTAGTAAGTGGGTTAAAAGCACAGGGAGAGAATAGGGTAAGTATGCCGAATAAGAGAAGAGGTTGTAAATACCTGATGTGGGAAAGAACACATATATAAAAATGTACATTGTTATAGAAGAAAACGTACCCTTCGCTCTTAGCGCCCTCTGTCTCGTAAGCGCTTGACCTTGAAGTTTGCTCTAAACCAATCAACCTATAATTGGCAAATTCAAATGTTTCCAAAATTAAATATGTATTTTTATTTCCCAAATACATATCTAGAGCATTGTAATTCTCTATTGGCTTTGTGGCTACGATCAACCGGGTTATCTTTAAAAGGATTCATTATGAGTTACATGACAAACCTAAATTTGTTCCACACTAGGACACGGCTGCGTTAATTATCAGTAAATAATCTAATCTGACATGCAAGCGGAATTTTCAATAAGTAACCTAGTAATGTTTATTTTTCAGTCAATATTTTTCATTTTTTCATATGTTTATCAGGAACAAAAGATATTTCCCTGCGCGAAACCTAATAGTCAGCTTCGGTGAGGAAATTAAATTGATAATCAAAATAAGGTGAATTTATTCTTTATCAAAATATCTTCATCTTTGAATTTCCTTTGTTAAGAATGATTACGCCATTATTACAGTATGGTTTTGTGCTGATCATATTATTTAATATCGTCTTCAAATGGTGGCAAATTACTAGCTTTATACTAGAAAGAATTTCACCATGAGTCCATTATTAAATATTACAGAGCCCTCCTCTTATTGGTAGAAGGAATTTGACTAACCACCGTAGTATTTGATAGCCAATTGTAATGTTTCGCTAAAAGGAAAGTGAAAACGAAAAACAAATTTATTGGAGTATAAATGTAATTAGCTAAACTAAGGTGACATGAGAGAATCTTTTTATTTGATTGCACTGTGTTCTTCATTCAGACCAGCTAGTCAACAGAAAATGAGCCAATGCAGTAGAAGTTTTTATTTAAAATGGCAAGATTTATGATAATCATCATTAGCCCTTTAGCTGACTTCGGGCTTTACAGATAGGAGGAGAAACATCGAAGTCACAAGAAGTCAAGGGGTGGGGAGCAGAAGAGTGAATCACAGATATAAAAGAGACAGACAGACACAAAGGTAGGGGGAAAGGTAAGATGAGTACTGTGAAAGTGGTCGAAAATGACATACAGTGGGGCCATGTTAGTTTGAAATGAAATGGCGTTTTATCAACTTTTTCTCGTACGAGTATACGTTGCCCAGAGTGCACCACGTGGAGGTAAGTCTATCGCGCACCCCATGCGGTAGAAGAAACGTTGCCAAAACATGCATCCCGTTGGGAGTCAATTGACATAGAAGGAGTTAATGATTCAAATTTATAAACCTACCTTTTCACCTTACACCGTGTGCCAAACAGCATTAAGTTTTTATTTCAATGCCTACTCGCATATATTTTGGAATCTCAAAAGTGTTGCCCGATCTTCTCTTTCTCCTATCATGCTCTAATTATTCTATAGAGTCTGCAAAATATTGAGTTCTCTCCCAGGTGAGATGACTGACTGTTCATCAAATTGACAGTGACCTGTTCGTGGCTCGATTTTAATTTTAAATTTAATTTTTCAATTTGTTAAATTAGGTTGTTTAATCTCCTTTATTAAAATTAGGCTTTACATCATCGTAAATCAAAGCTGATATCTCAGTTGTATACCACCATTCAAGTGGTTGACGGTTTCATTAATTTAATGCTACTTCACCAAGTCTAAGCTCCATTTTCTTTTTAGATTTTCTCAATTTTTGGGGTGCATTTCTTCCCAGAAAAGCATTGGCAGCCATATATAAAAAAAGATAGCGAGGAAAGAACACTGGTTAAATGGGCTATTTGGATTTTCCCTTTCCTCCATCGACGTAGCCATCGTTCTTTTTAGTAAGTTGCATGTGCGTTTATTGTTTTCGTATTAATGTAATTATCCTCATCTTTACCACCCTCCCC
>UZAE01012639.1:21820-34903 GCA_900617975.1 Rodentolepis nana | reverse complement strand
ACCCCCACTGTATGCCATATTCGACCACTTCCACAGTACTAACCTCACCTTTCATCTACCTTAGTAACTGCCTGTCTCCTTTGAATCTGTGAATCATTATTCTGTCCCCCTCTCGTCTTTTTTTGTCACTTTGATGTTTCTCCTCCTCTCTATGAAGTCCGAATTCAGCTAAAGAGCTAATGATAGCTATCAAAACGCCTGCCATTTGAAATAAATAAAGAAATAGTTTGTACAGCAAGGTCAATGGAAGTGTGAATTGAACGCACTGCAACCTTCTCCATTTTGGACGCACTTTACGTTAAATGGAACTGCACTTTTTCCATTGCGGGAGAGAGTTCTAGGCAGTGGGACTAGCAAGGTTAGAAAAAAACTTAGTCAGAACATTTAATGAGTCGAAGGAAATTCAATCGTCGACTGTAGGTTGTACGCAGTTGGCCTCTTGCAATATCATCCACTGATAAATCATTTGCACATGTTCGAATTTAGGATTTTTCCATCTTTGACTACGTGACTTTTGCCTGCATCAATCAGATTATTAATTTTAACACCCTAGATATTCTATTTTTTACAAATAGTTAAGAAACTCGCAGCATGTTAAGAGCTAATCTTATTTCCGATTAATAAAGCCCACCAGCATTACATATCATGAAGAATATTAAAAAAATTAAAATTAAATTTTGAATTCATATATGATTAATTAATTACGAAATTGATATTAAACATGTTCCAGGTTTCCAATAAACACAAAAATTATTGTATTTGGAGATTAATACTATAAGGAAACAGATTGGGGTGCTAGCGGTACCTATGTTTTTAACATCCACCTTAATTGTATTTAAAGCTCACTATAAATTATTTTTATTGTATATCAATTTATGAAATATTCATGAAATTTCAAAGGCTCTGATTGATGCGCCCTAGCACGAACAAAATCGATTCAGGCCGTTCTTAATTATTGAATGCTATTTTCTAACACGTATGTCAATTTTATTGCATAAATCGGACACTTGAATAGGGGAAGTATTTTCCATGTTAAAATCTTTTTTCTCTTTTATTTTAAAACTGCGTAGTTAGCATAAACCCACTGTGTGAAAGGAGCACATTGGAAAGTTGGCAAAATAAAACATCAGTAAGACTTAAATAAAAAATTGAGCTTGCCATTACTTAAACACTGGCAACTAAACCCACTTTAGAGGTTTGGCAATTTTGTTTTATTTATGCAAATCAGTCATCCACTACTTCGAATAATTATACACCATTGAAAAGGGCTTTTTAAACTTGAGAAGCTGAATTGCAAAATTTATAACAAGATGGTTCTATTTTGTCATCAAGCAGCAACACAAAGGGTCATTCTATTGGAATGAGAAACAAGTTCTATGGGATTTCCTTTCTACGGCCACCATGAGAGAGGCTACTAGTAGAAGTAACAATTTTGGAATGAAAAAACTTTTTGTTTATTTCTTTCATGATCACGATGGAGTTTTCCAGCGTTCGTTTTAATGAAAGATTTCTTAGAAGCAACCAATGCTTTAGATTACAGAGACAATTTTTTTGTCGGCGTAGTCCATGTTCATATTTTTTCTTCAAATCGCCCAGCATATTCATCAATTCATGGAGACCTATCGGTTGATTTCTCGATGACAAGAACAAATACCGCTCCGTCTGTCCTGTAGGTAGCATTATCTAAGTAGAACTTGATTAGGGCACATCGTATGGACAGGAAAGAGGTGGGAAAGAGGCCAAATGGCGAGTTTTCAATAATTTCCCCATTGCTAGACAATGGGCAATTTCTACAGCAATGACTATGAATTTTGACCTAGTTAATGGATAATTAACGCTCACTGCTCGGTTTCTCCATTGGTCCACTCTACGTGCTAGTTTGGTCCAGCAAGGTTGTGATGATGAATCTAACCCCACTTGGGGTCATTACGCCAAACAACAATAATACGAGATGGACTTTTATTCTCCTAAACGGTCTTTGTGTCGCGGGGCAACCACATTCTTCTTTGTCTTTGACAATACCCTAACTATTTCATAACATAAGTGAGAGAAATTAAGAGCAATAAATTATTCTGATGAAATTAAAACTAAACAAACAAGAATGATAAAAAACAGAAGAAGTGATACTTAAATAAAAATACGACCTTAGTCACAAAAATATATGCGATTGCATTTCCTACTTACCAGTATATTCACATTAATTGATTCTTTAAGGAATCTGCTATACCCAGATTGTTGTATCCCGATGATATCCGTCCTAGAATCACGTCGAACACGAAGATAATGGATTTCTTTACGTTCTAAGTCCACGAGACTAAAAGAACTTTTATTCACATAATTGTTGTATTCCGAATTCAATTCCGAAATATCGTCGATTTCAGTTAAGATAGTCAAAGGATGGTTGTCATTTTATCCTGTTGACTTTCCCTCTGCAACAAGAAGCAATGAAGAACGTCGTACTAGACGGCTCTGTGTTGGATGACTTTGGAATATTAATCAGGGTTTGAAATAGTGTTAATGACATGTATATCATTTACACTCAGTCGTTAACTTTCACATCAAATTTCATGTCAATGAAATCAGAGCGAGCAGCATCAAGAGTTGCCGAATTAATGAGTTCTTCTGAAATAAAGAAATGAATATCTTCTTGTAAAAGATGGATATTAACTCCTTGCTTGAAATGTAATGATGAGACTAGGATATCTAAACAATTCTTTCGTAAAGGTGACGTAATTAGTCTTCTTATAGTGAAGGTTTACAACGCCTTCAAAGTCATATTAGAGTTTCTCGCCAACAGACGCAGAAGATTCAACAGGATAAGCTGAAATTCCACAGGCATAGGTCTAATAGAAATATTCAAATTTTAGAAGCCTTGAAATTTAGTGGGCGGAGCTTTCGCTGCAGCAAATAGGCTGTTGTTCACCTCAATCGTTTTCAAATAAAGCCGCTAAGTATTTTGAGGTTTTCAAAACGTTTGATTTAAAAATCGTAGAAAGTTTCACGACATTGAAATATTGTTTCCTACAATATGTTATAAACTTACTTGTTTCTCAAACTAGCCACAAATCTTTTCGAATTCATTAATATGAACGCATCGTGCATTCTAAATTGTGCCAGACGGACATATTAATTTGCTCTAATGACTTTGACTTGATGGGTATTGGAGATTTTAATCTAGTTGCTATAAAATGCCGGCTTAGTTAGTTCATGGCAGTCATTTGATAAATTACTACTACAGGTACCACAGGATACCACTAAAGCTTCCCATACCGTTGATCATCAACACCTATTCTCAACACAGAGACAGTTATCAAATTGATTTGTCAATTTCTGTTTTTCTAATGCAACACACTAGGCTATTTGCCATTACTTTAAACAGTACATGATTCGTACAATGAAGACGAGGCTTTCGGCAGTGTAATAAATAATTCCCGATCCAAATCGACTGTGCAACACAAATGCTAGATTTTCGCCCACTTTGTCATGTACTTACGGCGGTATCTCTGATATTTAGGCAATTTAAAGTAAATAATTTCAGAATACGTAAATGTATCGAATAAACGTTTTACTAACTTCCAAATCCTCATTTCGAAAAGCAAATATTGACGCAACAAAAATAAAATGTCTCATATCTACTTATTATTATCAGTAGAACGTTTAAAATAGTTTCCTCCAATAATAGGCAAAGCTTGGTCTTTTTTAAATGGCAATGTTTAACATGATTTCAAACATTAACTAAATTTATAAATTGAATGATCAAGTGTTTCTTCTTTTTTTATTTTCCAACATGAATACAATCAGCACTTTTATATAACTGTTCGTTCATTGGCGTAAATTTCACTGAATTCAATATTTTGATTTTAAGGGTAAACTGCTTCTCTTAAAGGTGCAATTTCTTAAGGTAGTAGGCGTGGGAAAAAACGAGAGAGTTGGAGATAAGGGAGCAATGACTGCATTCACAGGCCATTATGTTGGGCCCGATCGGTGCAAACAGTGTCTGGCCCATGTTGCTAAGACAACGGCAGTCCCCATAGTAACGAATTCACTTAGACAACATCTGCACGCCATCACTCTCGGTAAAAGCCGTAGATTGCACTTTATTCAAAATCAAAGTGATATAAAGATCAATATTATGACATTTATCTTGTCTTATTTGAGGTGATATTTCGAAAATGGGTTGAATTTTGTAATTACTAATTTAAAAGGGAATCATAATTACTTAGGGTATTAAATTAACCATATGCAAGGTTCTTACAAGATTTTTTTCGAAGAAAATTCATCATTTTTGAGATAAAAAAACTAGGTAATTCAGGTTAATGAAAGTAAATCGATTTTTAAACAAAAATGCTGATAGAATTGTTAATGATGAAGAAACTGAAATAAGTAGTAAAGTGCTTTAGAGCTTTGTCTTTATGTTTATTTGAGGTTAAATTGCCCTAAGCTCAATAGCAAATGCTGAGGTGTTAAAAATGCTTTGATTCTGTTATTTATTTAGCATTATTTTGCACTTATTAATGGTCAGCTATAAGGAGTTTGAAAATGGCTATAATTCATCATCCGTAGTTTAGTTAGTTACCCAAAAAAATGGAATCAGTTCATATATATTTTTACAATTTATGAATTTTGTAACTTGATTATTATTATTACTGAAAAAATATTTGGATGAAGGGGACAAATGACTAGACTGACGATGAGATGAGACAGGCAATGTAGTCAGGGCGCCATGAGTCTTATTTCGCTTAAATCATGGAGCAATTGTGGTGTCTGTGATTCAAATGGTCATATAATTCACATTGAATAACGAAAGTCTAAATCTCAGATTTGAAAATGAGACTAAGTCAGAGTTCGATGACTAGCTGATTATGTTATAACCAAGAGCACGCAGGAACATGTTTACCACGACGGTCAATTGAATTAGTCAGACACAATAATTGGACTTCTGGCAATCGTGACGAGTACATGTGTTTAAGCTAGGAGAATGATAATGACAGTCATACTATTAGATTTTAGAAGGCTTTAAAGGAACCAAAGGGAAACACCGATCATTTTATTAAACGAGATCGTTAATAAGCCTTTAGATTCGAGCACATGAACCAATTCAGAAGATGAAAGATCAAACAATACTCTTTTTTCAAAAGTTTAAATCCTAGTTCATTCCTATGCGAATTGAAATTGGGCACGAATGATGACTGCAACCCACCTGAATCCTGGAATAGAATAACCCCTATGGAGATTATTTAAGCCGACCATCAAAATAAGGAGAATAGGGACGCTGTCCAAAGCTTCATCAACACCGAGAAAACAAACTGGTTTAAATTGGAGACAATGTGGCTGCGGCTGGAAGAAAGCGAAATAGTAGATGATCTGGTTGTGCTCCCACTTGCGCAAGAGGGTTTCTCGAAAAAAATACGTTGAAGAAAAATTTCATCTTTTAAGAAAATTAATGTAGTGAAATAGAAATGATTAAGTGGGAAATAATTGTCTGATCGTTTAACCAGTATTTACAACAAGAGGTTCGGTGCTGGTGATTCAGAAACACAATAATCGATAATCCATCGCCCAAGTAATGAATTTCCTTGCGAATTGAGTTCCCGTGCTTTATAACATTAACTTTCAAGGTCAATGTTCATGCTTGATCGATGAGTTCAAATTGGTCCTGTTTTCGTAAAATGGTTCAGCATGAAATTTTGAATCACCTCGTATGTAGGTAGATCAGGCTGGAAAAAAATTAACAAAGTGGAAATTATTCTTCTTAAATCGGAACTATTTTTTTATTCCATGAAATTATTGAAGAATCCTAATTTTGGAGTTGATTATTTCAAGGAAATTCTCAACTACTTACTACCATACAAACCTGAATTATGAATTTTTATCTTAGTTTGGTCATGCATTTGGATGACTAAATCAAAATTCTAAATGTGTGCAATTAATTCATTTACCCCCACTATTTGCCAAAACATACGATAATAACATTTTTAACAATTTATGCAGGTGTGAAGTCTGTTAAGTATTTCATAAAGGGTGATTGATTAGTAACCTTCTATAAAGGTCTCAAGTCGACTGAACATTTAAGAATGAACTAAATTATCGACATAGATCAAAGTCATTCGAGATTTTACAAAACACATACTTTGATAAATGGAGGAATTTTTGTAGCTTCCTTAAGGTTATAGGTCTTCAATTAAATCTGAAATTGTTTTTTAAGCAATGCAGGAGGACATTCATGTACCAAAAGACTTAAATAAATTATTAGGATAACAATTAATAATCATTATTATGATAACCTTCCATATGCTCGATACTAAAAAATAATCAATAACTCGATTACTTTAATCAAATATATTTTGTTGCGTCATAAGTCACCCAATTGTCAATTCGTTCATGTTCTGTTAATCATCTCCACTCACAGAGATTGCCAACATTGTGGGTGAAGGAAAATGCGAATCCCAATTGAAGCCAAAGCACGTAATTGAACTGTTTACTGTGTCTTTCAGCACCACTTTGAGTACTCTCAAGGTAACGTTCTTAAAAGTTCAATACACCACATTTAAAAGTTCATGGTCCAGAGGAAGAAGGCTCGTTTATTGGGAATATTTAAAGGAAGTACTTTATGCAACTCGTTGAAATTGATAATATCACAATATGCATTATCTAGCACCTTTGAAGTTACTTTTCAAAATGTAATCTAAATAAATAGGATTCATGAAATACATTAGTGCCACGTAGAATATTGTAAAAATGGAAAATTGGAAATTCTTACTTATTTGTCTCTAATTTATGGGTTAAACTTTGGCTATCTAAACTTAACGTCAGCTACTAATAGCATAAGTTAACAAGCGCCCCATTCTTTGAACTGTATCTGTTAAAGCCTATTGATCTCATAATTTACAACCAACAAGAAGAATGTCTGTGCTATTGATTGGGAAAAACAACGGTACGTTTAATAATAGTTAGTGCAACTAATTGAACTAACAATAGCGCTGAAGTCGATCCTCGATTTCTAATGTTGCAACAATAAATTCCGTGGTGTAAGCATTCCTAACAAGAATAAATTAAGCAATCTCGTGAATGTGCCAGTAGTGGACTTCTCAGCTAATCAACTAGTAATTGTTATTTCCAAATTATTTTGAATATTTATTTGTTTCAAATGGCAGGCGTTTTGATAGTTATCATTAGCCTTTTAGCTGACTTCGGGCTTCATAGAGAGGAGGAGAAACATCAAAGTGACAAAAAGACGAGAGGGGGACAGAATAATGACTCACAGGTTTAAAGGAGAGAGACAGATACAAAAGCAGGGAATAGGTAAGATAAGTACTGTGGAAGGGGTCGAATATGACATGCAGTCGGGCCATGGTAGTTTAGAGACAGAAGTCAATTGCCGGTTAAAAGATTTTTTTGCAGTATCGGAGAAGTCAACTACCAGTTAATAGACTTTGCCGTATGAATATACGTTGCCCAGGGTGCACCACGTGGAGGTAAGTCTATTGAAAAACGAATGCCGAGTGATAGAATTTTTGCCGTAAGAAAGTACGTTGCCCAGGGTGCACCACGTGGAGGTAAGTCTATCGTAGTTAACTGCCAGTTAATAGACTTTTTGCCGTATGAATATAACGAAAGCCGAGTGATAGACTTTTTTGCCGTAAGAAAATACGCTGCCCAGGGTGCACCACGTGGAGGTAAGTCTATCGCACACAGCCCAGGGTGCACCACGTGGAGGTAAGTCTATCGCACACCACTTACATTGAATATAGTTAATTACTAATTGCACTTGATGTGTGCAAAATTTCAATATACGCTATAGCCGTCATACGTCCATTTCCTCTATATGGTTGAGGTACTTTACCTAATCTCAGGAGTCTTTCCGCACTACTATAGAGCGATTACTGAGGAGGTTTCAAGGCTCATTTGTCTAGCAGTCCATCGCATTTCAAATAATAAACACACGATTTTTGAAACAGCTCCGAAATTCAACCAAGTGGTATCATTCAAACACTTTCTTTCATTTTGTCACATTTGATTACTTTCTTCTCATTATTTCATTTTTCATTCGCTATGTTGATGGTTGGTGGATTTTTTACAGTAGCTATTGATGCCAACTTTGACGATAGAGGCCTAAAATTCACATCACTTCGTAATTTTGTGATAGAAAATTACATTACTAAGATAAAATAATGAAAGAAAATTTCACTTTCATTAAATAGTGGCTTTTTTGGTGGACAACAATTTATTTCTCTTATAACAATTTCATCAAATTAAATCTTGCTTTGTATTTACTAAGTACTTAATAGTGCATGTATTTTTGTTCTTTAATCTTCCATTCATGGGTTCTTATCTCACTATTTCTTGTCTTCAACATTACTCCGAATAGTATGCTCCCATGACTTGGTGGAAGATAAAAGACGACGACTAAATTGCCGAGGCTTATTTGAAAGGCTAGAACTGTGGGGGGGGGGGGGGGGGAGGGGGAGTGAGAAGAGGAATAGCTGAGAAAATTAATAATCGGGCGTAGTGTAATTATCAGCAGCCAACACGCCTAAAAAAAGCTCTTATTTTTTAGTGGAAGAATCAGAACCGGAGGGCTAGTTCAACAGAGTACCTTAGGAAATCCGGTGCACAAAATTAAAGGCTAATTACAATCACGAGAAAGATACCAATAATCTATTCTAGAACACATTGTGGCACACCTCGTAACATGAGTGAGAGCAACAATTTTCTTATCGTATTGATTTTTTTAATTAGTAGTACCATTTTTTCATTAGAATCACCTCACACTATTTGTTATCATTGTTATCATTTAACTGACTACTATTACGATAATCTAGGAAATTTATTACAAAAAGACCTTTCACTGGCATCACAATGTTTTTTCCACCCACAGAAGTCTAATAAATCCTTATAAAATTATCTCCAATGTGGAAACAACTTCGCTGCTCTCCACATAACAGCGGTAATAAAGCGTTTGGAACTGCTTTACTGCAGGCAACAAAGTTGAAGACATTATAAACATTTATTTAATATATATTATCAAGGGATTGGAGGGGGGGGGGAGGAGATTGTTAAATTTAAAAGAAAAACGAATATTAAATCCTTCATTTCCAAAAGCCATGGTGGGTGATTTAGTTCTAACAGATGCCACGAGTTCAATAGTCTCCATTGATATTATCAGGTTTCTCAGGGATGAACACTTTTAACACTCCTTCAAGTTATAAATTGATAAAAGGTACTTTCGACATGCATGAGTATTCATATCAAGGTTAAATAATATATTAAAAATTCTAGCTTAATTTGATTAATCCATGTAGGAAAGAAGAAATGAGTAGGATAACTGTCAAGTATGGTTTTGACTCTTGCATTGATTTTATCGCAAAAAATTTAATTTGTACTTTGTCGTACTTTTCTATATTATAATTGTCTATAATTCAAAGTACATAGTATTCTGATCGATTATCATTGGGGAAATGCAGTTTGCTAGTTTTCATTTAATACCATCCCACCGGTATAACAAAAACATTTGTAAATAGATTTTCACCATATTACCCTCTTATTCATTAATTGAAAATGACTGTCTTCATTTGGGTTCGTTTTTTTAATTCAGATTGACATATTTTGCACTCAAGAATTATTATTATTATTACTAAAACCTTTCATATGTTCGGCATTAATAAAATGATTAATAACTGGATTACCTTAATCAAATATATTTTGTCGTGTCAAAAGTCACCCAATTGTCAATTCGTTCATGTTCTGTTAATCATCTCCACTCACAGAGATTGCCAACATTGTGGGTGGAGGAAAATGCGAATCCCAATGAAAGCCAAAGCACGTAATTGAACTGTTTACTGTGTCTTTCAGCACCACTTTGAGTACTCTCAAGGTAACGTTCTTAAAAGTTCAATACACCACATTTAAAAGTTCATGGTCCAGGGGAAGAAGACTCGTTGATTGGGAATATTTAAAGCAAGCACTTTTTGCAACTCGTTGAAATTGATAATATCAAAATATGCATTATCTGGCACCTTTGAAGTTACCTTTCGAAATGTAACCCAGATAAATAGGATCCGTGAATAACAATTGTTATGTGAGAGTATTATAAAAGGTGAACGCTAAACTGACCATACATCTATTCCCTCTTTATCGTAACTATTAGCCATTGCTGAGAATGGGTCAAGGGTAATTCGTCTAGCAATCCATCGCATTTCCAATAATAAACACACGATTTTTGAAACAGCTTGGAAATTCAACCAAGTGTTATCATTCAAGCACTTCCTTTCACTTTGTCACATTTCATTACTTTCGTCTCATTATTTCATTTTTTATTCTCTGTGTAGATGGCTGGCTGATTTTGACACAATAAACTTTGGTGCCAACTTTGACGACAGAGGCCTAAAATTCACATCACATAGTAATTTCGTGATAGAAAATTGCATTACTAAGATAAAATAATGAAAGAAGATTTCAATTTCATTCAGTAGTTGAATTTATTGTTGGGCATTGATGTATTATTCCAATACCATTGTCGTTAAATTGTATCAATGAATCAATACCATTTTTTGTTAATTTAGTACATTTTTTGGTCATCTATTTGGCTTACTTTCACCTTGACGCAATTGGAAAGTCCAGTGACGCTGGTAGTAAAAGGCGTGAGCGCGATAATTCGACAATGACGTCAAACGGACAGTTGATCAAAATGTTCGAAAGCGTACAACAAAAACTAACCTTTTCTTAAAGCGACATCAAGGGAAAAAGTCATCTGCAGAATTTAGAAATCTTCATGAATTGTTTGGACCAAAGACTTTTGGGCATATAGACTTCATTGCCCAGTTAAGAAATGAAACGAGTATTTCAGAGATCGAATTACATTGATCAATCGGAAAGCCTTTAGAATTAGATAACAGAGAAAAATGTGAAGGCAAAATCCTATTGAAGTAATATATTAGTTCAAACCTTTTAAGAATTTCACTCGCATCACTTCTCATTCTTACATTATGCTTTGTCATCCATTTACTTGTGGGTTAAGCAATTAGTTTTAACAAATCTCAAAATTGACTGAAAAATGGAAGACAACTCGTAGAATAAGTGATGAAATCGGAGATGAATGTGCTACATCCAGTTTACTACCTTATTCGAATTCTAATTTCTTTTGACTGTCTATTTGGCATTTTACTATTCTAAATTTGAATAGGAAAATTTTGTACCCTAAACTTCTAAATGATTTCTTATTAACGATGCCCAGAGCCTATTGGCTCATTGATTAGGCGATTAATTTGTTAATTTGGGAAATCAGAGATGACAATAAAGTTTCTAAAATTGCACTCGATAGAAACAGTCTCACAAAACTTTGTAAGAATGGCAAATAGTTACAGAACAAGTAAGAAATCGGTGAAAAAGAAGAAAATGTCAATATTTATTTATATGCAATGGCAGGCTTTATGATATTTGACATTACCCCTTTGATAGCTGACTTCGGGCTTCATGAAGGAGAGGAACATCAAAGTGAGAAAAAGTGGGGAGGGGGCACAGAAGAGTGATTCACAGATGTGAAAGAGACAGACAGGTAGATAGTAGGGTAAGGTGAATATTGTGAATGTGGTGGAATAGGACATACAGTCGGGTCATGGTGGTTTTAAGTCAAAACCCAACTGACGATTTAAGGGCTCTTTTGTCTTATGAGCATACGTTGCCCGGGTTGCACCACATGGAAGTAAGTCTCTCACGCACCCNCCCCCCCCCCCCCCCCCCGTCCTTAACCATTTTGGTATAAATTGAAAGCTGTCAATCAAAATGTGATAAATGGATAACTGTCAGACTTACTTATTTTTTAGAACTACTCTCCATTAAGTTTCTTTTACGATGCTTACACATTTATTACGTTATTTCTAAAAGCAGAGTGCATTCGATCGAATTAGCGCCTTCCATGAGCTGTACATTTTAAGCCAAGATCATTTCAATAAAGTATGGGAATTGACAGTGCAGGCAATTTTTTGAAGACTGGAATACCTGCGCATCAATTCTTCCCCCCCGAATGCTCGATGTTTTTGCTTCAAGATACATTTGTAATGGAATTTTTCCTACTGACTTCTGTTCAGGTGATTTTATTTGGCATCTTGCTATTTTTCGAAAGATTTAAATTTCTAAATAAAAGATCATTGTTCACTGACAATTAATTGGAAATAATTTATTCTAAAAATTCAATTTGTCTGCATTTGAAATCGGCGTTTATAAGGTTTCGAAATAGTTGAGATTTCTTGGCAATAGTTCGTTGCTTTGTGCTTTGCTTTAATCAGAATTATTTGAATCTTACTTTTTACTTTCGCTTTCAAAATTACGGTACCTTATTTCTAATGAAAGTCAGAGGAAAGCAATTTCACCCAGGATCAAATCCGCTTGCTACCTTGAGCTGACCAATTAAAGATCAGAGAGCCATACCATTTAACACGTTGATAAGACTCTCAGGCTTGGCACGGAATATTCCTCTCGTGCTCACTTCCGCAGAGTAACTCAACTGCCAATAAAAAACTCCAACACCGGAATTGCAGAATTTATTGGTTGGGAACAAGGTCACGAGAGCCCGCGCGCCGTTTTATTAGGCCTAGGTATAAGCACGTGGGGTTAATTAAACGAGATTAATTAGGGTTTTTAATTCACTTAATCAAATATTATCGATATATACTTGATTGGGCTTCATACGATTTTAATTTGCAATGGAATTAACTACTTTAAACGATCATGTTTAAGGGCAGATGTAGATATCGCTTTTAATAATAAACGTTTTAAACTAACAGTAATAGACTGTGGCAGAATTTTGTTAGCGTTTGATAAATATAAGTGGGGTGTATCTGGTAATGTGTTAAGCAGGGCTTGAGCACAATAGCCTGTGCGAACTCTCAGACAAAATATAAACAATATCGCTCGCAAACTCACAGCTCTGCTAGATGGGACATGAAGCTAAAATGTCCGGCAATTGGGCTCCACTTTCGTTCCCTAAGCGGTTCGTCAAGCCTATATCATTATTTACTGAGCCCTACATTTCACTTAGTTACCTTACGGGAGATTGGTTCGGACTCAAATCCATCTAGCGAGAAA
>UZAE01012638.1:0-26502 GCA_900617975.1 Rodentolepis nana | reverse complement strand
ACAGGTAATTTATTTGAACATTCACAAGAGTTAAATTAAAAAATTAAATGTAGACGGCTTTTACGATTAATAATACTCGCAAGCATCAAGCAAAGGCAGATAATTAAAAAGGAAGTTTTTCTGTGGCCACAAAGGGCACAAGATAGCAAAAATGATCGAGTTCAGTTGAAATTCGTGGACTAAGAGTAACATCGAGAATTATCCTTCGAGAGTTTAACTTAAATGGATAGGCCCAGCAAACCTTTTCTTAAGAAATTCGAGTCTGATGTTCCATTTCTCAAGTTAAGTTCAACATATTGAGCATTGTTAAGCTTACGAGAATTGGCGTAGAATTCGACTCCAGAGCAGAGTTGAGAATAGGCAGAGCATAAGTCTTGAAATCTGCTGGCGAAAGTTTGGCCACAAGAATACCCAAATTCTGCAGCAATACTTGAACCACCTAAAGATAGTTTTTTTTGCCTCCAATAAATTAGGCAAACGGCTCAAATGTTTATTCAAGAAGTTTAGCGCCGAAGCTCACCTGTATTGGCTCGTTAATGGCAAGAACAAACTTAAACCTCGGCAATATGTACGTAGTTACCTCCTCGCGGCTTGACATATCAATAATTAGGAGAATAGAAGGAAGTACAAAAGGAACCATGTTTTTATTATTAAATTCCTCCGACAGTTGAGGAAAAACTCTGTGAAGATTAATCCTCTAAAAGGTAAGAATGTCATCAAAAATAGTCCTACAGGTGGTAAATTCTTGATAGCGTTCGGTAGGTTTCGGTAGAACTTGGAACGAGATAGATTGTCCATCTGGTAGAGGTCGTCTAGACTCTTTAAACAGGCCACGTTGGCGTCATCGAAAAAGGGAAGCTAGTGAAGGAAAAAAGTTCTTATCAATGATCGTTCCGTGCTACTGATTACATTTAAGTAAAAAAGGACTAACTTTCAGAATGTCGTGTGAGTCTGGTCGTAAGGCAACATCTGGTTGCAGGAGCATTTTCACGTAATCTTTAATTCCTGCTGGAATGTTTGACAATATAGCAGGCGATAAAGGTCTCAACTAGTGGAAAAAAGTGAAGGCGTATTAAATACAGAGAATACAGAGATATTTGAAAATATTTGTCGTAATAAAAATAACGTAAAGTAAAATTTACCTTCTTAATTAAATCCCGATAAGCACCATAGCTTTCATTGCAATCGAGGGCAGATATCCCATGGTTGTAAAAGGTATAAAGAAGCATTCCAACGGAAAACATATCACTGGCAGCATAACCTTTACCCTGAAATTCAAAGAAAAAAGGATTTTTAAAAGATGGTGATTAAGTTCGCTTAGCATAATTCATATTAATGGAGAGCAGTTGTAGCCAAAGAAATTCAAGGCATCAGATTTTATAAAAACCTCTTCACTCACAAACAGATCCGATGCAAAGAAAGAAAATCAGCTAAAATTTATCATCTTCGTTCTGGAGATAAGCTTCCAATAGAGTAGAAGCATATGGAATTTAACTCAAAATCATCAGATATAAAAACTAAACATCGTCAGCATGATAAGTGTTTCAGTATATTGAGAATTAAATCACTTTTTTTGCGTAAAAACAGAGGCAATCTTTATACTTCAGTACACACACTGTGGCAAAATACGATTCTGCAAAATGACATCCATCGTGAGTAGTAAATATCAACACTTTCTGTCAATATAAGAGTCCTTGGGTTTTGGTAATTAAGTAAGCTGATAATTATTATGCTTAGTTTGGAAAAAAGGATAGAAAAAATCAGCTTACGGCCATAAGAAGTGTTTAAGGAGACATTTAGTCTCCGTACTTTGTACACATCACTTCTTATTAGAGGCTCAGAAAAACAGTACGTGCGCTCAATTCAACAGATCATAATAAACTCTATTTCATTAGCCTTTCTCTGTCTATGAGACAGCAAGTGTTCTTCAAAATTAAGATGTCAAATAGCGTCAATAAATACAAAGTTGTATGAAAATCTCCATATTAGTAAAACAAAGCGGCTGTAAAACTCATAATTTTCTTGTTCGAGAGTAGCCACGTCACTTTACCACAAAACAGCATATCCGCATTATAAAGTTAACTGCAAATCGGTCAAAGGGGGGTGGGAAAGTAGAGACATAAACGCGATATCTTTAAACACAAATGACAAAAAATTTAAATAGTAAGAGGAAGGTAAATGATTTCAAAAGTAAAGTATTGATAATCACAAACCTCTAACACTACTTCAGGAGCACAATAGTCGAGATGTGATTGACACAGCGAAGGAATTGATGATTGCCAAGATGGAGTGCTTACCCATTCTTCATCATTTCTATCATACGCAAATTCAAATCCACACAGCTTCCAAGAACCTAACACATTGACTACAATCGACTCAGGAGAAACATTCAAGTGAAATCGTTTCCCGTCACGATGAAGAAACGTTAATGCTTCACATATCTAAGTGAAACAATAATGGAGTATGAGTTTTACAAAAGAATTTAGACATAGGTAGAAGGACACCTACTTGTATGATACCATACTTCAATTCTGTTTCTGAAAATTTGAAGTCACTCAATCGATCTAATTGGGGACCAGTGAGATTTTTAGTCTTTCCAAGAGCATTAGCAAGCGACGTGAAAACAGGTTCAGTCGCAAAGCAGAGACTTTCTCGCGAATCTTCAAGGGGATGTACAACAGACAGAATGCGTGGATGTCTCAAACGGGTCAAAGTAGCAACACCCTGTTTCAGCTTATCGATGATTAGCTCTCGTTCGCGTTTTGAGAATCGATCGACTAGTTTCTTTTCAAATATCCACACGGTAGCTGGTTCTTTTGAGGACTTCTTATTTGCAGAGAAGAGCTTCCACAAAAGACCTGGACCTGAGGAGCCAACTTGATTTTCTAAATCAAATTCTCTGGATACGGGATTGCCGGGTAAAGCGCTCGAAACTGTATTTCGCAGTTTATTTATCACGAGATCCATTTTCTAATGACATAAACGGTGGAATACTAGAATATTTAGAGACGCAAAAAAAACTTGAAAATAACTTTGAATTAAAAGTATATATGAGAAATGCTATATAATTTAATATGCTAACTAACACAGTCAAGGAAATTAAAATTTAAGAACCAATAGATAAATATAATAAACAATTACCTAGTTGTTTTTAGGAGTTACAAATACCACACCTAACATATTCAAGGCCACGTATGGAAAAATGAGCTTTAATGTATCTAAGTGAGCTTAAATAGTAATACAATAATTAATTGATAGGTTTTAATCACTATAGTTTTATTTTAAGTGTTATCTTTTTCTTCATTGATACTCTGCGGAGATTTGGTTAATTGTAATAACTGATACTCCATGTAAAGTGAAGCTTAGTCATAATTTTCTAACAAAGAAAGGCTTTAAAATGTTGCGACTTAATATAGACTCAAGAAATATTCCACTTGTAGAAACAAGAGTTTAAAAGACGGACCGATGCTAAGTTTATTTCAAAATGGCTCTTAGGTCAACAGTAGCCGGATCCTAATTATTATACATTCCGTTTCTTTGTAGGTAATTGCCTAAATTTAACCGGTTTCGATGGTGGCTAGACAAAAACTTTTCGTATTCATTTGCTTTAAAAATGGAATTTTAGTAAACTGGTTAATTCAGTATTTTGGTCGCCAAATCCAGATTTGTGGTATGCTGTGATTTGCATCCGCTTTATATGCGACTTTACTAATAAATTAGCAGCGAATAACTCGAACTTATCATTCTCCGTTTTCCAATGGTAATAATAATAGTTTCGTAAATTCACATAATGTGATAAAAATTAGTCAGAGTTAGTCATATAACATATTCTAACTAACTGATTTCAAAAAATATATCGTTGGATATGCAAATTTGCATATTGCGATTGCTTTTAACTGGGTAGAGTTATTCACAAATGTTATTCACATTTTATTGCAGGCAGAGTTTGGTAATTAGCTGGTTAATATAATTAGTCTTGCCATTTCAATTCGTTTCTTCTTATATAAGCCGAGATAGCCTTGCATAATAATGATAATAAAACTTAGAGTCTCAACTATTTATTGAGAAATTTTCTATTTCTTGATTCTCAAATTTTGTAAAAGAAATTATTCGAATGTTGTCTCTCAGTTTTTTACATTACTTAAATATTATATAAAGCTAAGAGGACTAATTCAGGTCCGAAAAGAGGATCAAGAGATTTCGTATTATTTGTTCGTTAATTAACACCGAATAAAAGATAATTAACTAGCATTCGAGGCCCGTAGTGGCAGGCATTAGCATAAGTATGCTACAAATGCCAATAATGCCAAGATATTCATTTACTTGCTCTGGAGGAAGTGTTCTAACTTGAATTCCTTTGCGAACATCTCGTAAATAAAGAATGACAGAGTAAGAAGGAATGATAGATTAGAGTTAAGGGTAAAAGAATTAAATTACGTGACTGTCTTGCCACTATCACCCTTGCAGCATGGATATTGGATTGAGTGAATCGGACGCTTGCTATCATTCCAAACTGTGCACATGTAAGAATATGTGTTGGCATGTGCATCCAACTGGGTGGCAAAGTTACTACTTAATTTACTTCAAATCCCTTATGGCTTCTATTATATTTTATTTGAACCTTTATTTATCAAACTGGTGTAATTTTCAAGTACCAGGTTTCTTAAAAGTCACCTATCAATAACAGGTTGGCGTTTCATAGAAAGCTAATTCGTGCCTGCTGACACCCCGAAGTCAGATATTGGATATTTGAAAATCGATATGAACAAATACAGATAGCTTAAGCAGATTTTTGTTATTCATTGTTTCGACCATCATTTATTTAGATACGACGACCAAACTATCCATCCATACCAACTATAAGCAACTACTAAATCCGAAATCTCATTATCTACAAAGGTAGCAGTAATTAAGACTGTCCAGTTCGTCTGTCAGAGAACAAATTATAATTGCTGAGCAAGCTAAAGAAAAGATATCTTCACGTTTTCCAATCGCAAATCAACGATGATCTCTTCAATTGGTAAACGCTCTCGCGTTGTCAATATTGTATTCAGCCCACTATATGAAAGATTTCTATGTTCAAACAACTCCACGTCATTGGCTCTAATTGACCCACTCAATCTCCCTCTCAACTTCGGATCTTGTTAAGGTGGAGTTTACAATTTAACAGAACATCGGCCATTAGTAATGGAAGTAGTAACAAATTTGTAACATAAAGTAAACTTCTAAAGTCCTGGAAAAATAACTTCACCCTCTATTAAGACATTTATGTAGTACTCCAATAGACACCAAGCTATGACAACCAAACTGTGAAAACTTCAATAACCATTCCCTATCGGAATTAAGTAATACCACTGATTAGACAAGAATGAAAGACTTCGCTGAATAGACTTGAATTTGTTTATCAAAGTATCAGAAATGCTGAAATAGTCCCAACAATTGAACTAGAGTACAAACCCAGCGAATAGATGATTCTTAAGGCTTGAAACAGGGTTAGCTTTAAGTAGTATTAATCGACAAAGTTCATTTGAATTAGCTGAGTAGATGCTTGCTAAGTGAAAGTGAGAGAGAGAGAGGCCAAAAGCAGCCATGCTCAAGTGAGCGGTGCCTTGCATTTATAAAATAGTGACCTCAACGGGTCATCGTTGGTATATCTGTAATATATGCCATCAAGGAATGTGTAATTTGATTACCTTTTCTCGTCATAGTACTGAAAATATAGATAATAGCGAATGGAAAACGATAAAAAGCCGAGATTTGTAAGTTATTTACAATATTCCAAAGAATTTGAACACAAGAAGCGTCCAGTGGGGACGTTTAAAACAACAAATAAAATGAGTCATAAAATGAATGGAGTTCGACCTCAAATCACTAGATAAAAGTATGTGCAAAAGCATTAACAGATGTTTTTGGGGTGATAAAATTTGCTCATGATATTGAGATGAAATAGTTTGTTTGAAAAAAAACAAATCACGGAACATATTCGTAGATGGAAAAATCATCTGGATCACGATTTATGAAACCGCGTTCAATCAGGTAGCCAATATTTTCCTTAAATGGCAAAAGAGCATGGTTTTGAAAAGGATAAAGAGGGAAGTTCAAGAACATGCATAGGATCTTACCTTGATCTGACCAATCTCAGGTGTAAACCGAGAGGATAACTGATCAAGAGCCTTTTTCACCAGTTCTTCATGTTCCAGTCTATTTCTCACTTTAAGTATTCGAATAACACAGGCCTATCCAAAGAAAAGAAAAAAAGTTGCATTGATCTACTGAGGAAAACCTTTCAAGTGAAAACGGAAGCATATCTACGCACTTGGATGCAATGTCGACGATCTTTTTCAGCTTCTTGTATGCTCTTCTCCATCTCCTTTTTGGTGACTTTTCCCAGTGGCACATCAAGACGTATACACACATTATGACTGAAATACGAGATATTTAAAAAGTTAGGAAACAGTAGTATTGATAGAAATGGAATCTATTTGGTCTCCAAAATTCCACCTTGAAATGATTTTATGATCTATTAGAGGAAGGAACCTCCATTAAGATTCACCATAGCGATAAGAACAGTAAATATGAATGGACATATAATCTAGAAGTCGTGTTAAAGGTTTAAGAAAGGTCAAATGTAAAGACACCAAAGGATGCTTGAGGGGGATCATCTGGCCAGCGTGGTCAAGAGCGACGTCGATAGATGACCACAAGTTCTGGTCTGGCCAATGTTCGGACTGAGTTTCAGGAACGGTTTCCCCATTGGTCCGCTCGGTATGAAGGTGTGCGTCTCCGTTTATCCAACCGAATTGTTGGCTACCTAAACCGCTTTATTTCTAACACCAATTTAAAGGAAAAAATTCAACCGAAAATATCGATATTGTGAAACCGAAACTAGTGCGTAAATGTTTGTGAGATGAAAAGTAATGTCTTAGGCTGTCTAAGGAAATGCTATTCCTCAAATGCACTTTACAGCTTAGTCACCCACTACCCAATCTCGGAGTACTTTACAACAAGGGTAGTTAAAACGGCACCTACCACCATATTATAGTAGCATTCTTATCATAGCCATTCGCTTAAATGTTACCATATTCAAAGCGCATTTGAAAAAAATCATAAGTAAATATTTCTCAAGGTGAAGAAGAAAAAATCTCAAATTTCAAATATCCTTTCTCCCCCTCCCCCTCCACCAACACTATTTCTTTACCTCTAGATCAATGCTTCATAAACGTTCCTAAAAAAGAGTATTTACAATTTGCTTACAGTCTATGTTTCAACCGAAGAGTAAGAGTAGTGTCTAGGGTGATGTTTGGGTCTTCCTGTTGGCTAGAGACTTCTTCATTATTTAACTGCTGGGTGTGTGCTTCTGGAGGATAATCAACAAGTTTCCTTTTCTGCGGTTTAGGGCTCTGCTTTCCTGCGTTCTCTTCCCTTCCGACCACATTCAAAATGCCCTCGTTTATTAAGTATTGGAGAATTTGGATCAACTTATCTTCCTCAATGCTTGTCGCGTTCTTTATTTGCCGGACAGAAAATCGATCAGCTTTGTTGAATAATAAAAGAATAACCATCTGGTAGGTTGAAACCTGAATGTCACAATAAGTGTTGAAACGTGAGAATATTTAAGTGCAGCAATGCATGAATAGCAGAATAGGAAAAGGATCTTACGATTAAACGGGTGCATATATTATCATCCACACTGGTAAGTTCTGCCCTCGATAGATGATAACACCATGCCAATGTGCATCTGGAATGTTTAGATGTGAAAAATTCCTCAAAACAAGAGATGTATTGCTCCAACTAAAATAATAATAACCACAGAGGAAGCGTTCAGCGTAGGCACACGGAATGGGCACGTTGAATTAGCATAAACGAACCTCAGGAGGCAAGACCACGTCATTTTGTGATTCATAATTCCATATACCTGAACTGAGTACCATAATAGAGATATTAACTAAAAAAAAGAATAAAAAAGAACAACTCCGTGTCAAATGATTTTAAATTAATTAAATTAAATTAATTATCATTTCAAATGGCAGCCTTTATGAGGGAGGGAGGGGGGGGGGAGGCGTGGTGTGAAAGACTGGAAATTGGGAGGAAGTGGAACAGCACTAGGACTGATCAAGCGTAATTGAGACCAACTTTGGATGATGACGCATTTGTTGTTAATCGATTAGACGGCCAACTTCATAAATAAGACAATATTTCACAATGTACACGTGGATGATCTTGGAAAAATTAGAAGGGTAAGGGGCAACCAAATGCTCCCCCCTTCAGAATATTGACAGCTAAGCCACTTTCTTCAACTGTATAATAGCATAATTACTCAGAGCGTTCGACTACCTCCGATAGGCTCGAATGGATTCCATTCATTGAATTCTTTCATTAGGGATTGACTTCTATTCACATCCTTCAGAATTGATCGAAACCTAATTGTGTAGTCATTACCGCAATATTCATTCATTTTGTTAACCATGGTGTATTCAGCAGCGTAGGAGATGGAGTTATCATATATCAAACGTCGAGAAAGGTAAAGCAAGTAAAATTTTCGAAACTCGTCCTTGTCTTCCAAGAACCAGAATACTCTTAACTATATGTTGTTGAAGTGGAAGTAAGTAGTAATTAAAGAGTATAAAGGCGAGTTGAGAGATATGTATTGGCTCACCATAGCGTCCATCCAATCTTCCGGTTCATTCTTCAGTCGGGATTTTGAGCTTAATTATAGACAAAGTATATTTTTAATGGATGGTTACTACATTAAAAAAGATTACTACCAATGATACCTTATCTTGCACATTTGTAATTTTAATATCTCCTCAGACTGCCGATGTAAGAATTTCTATATCGAACTAATCTAACGTTCACGAGAGGAAACTATCTCATAAACTGAATTTTAGATTTTGCACTGGAGGTATTGGAGACTCCTTTGCATTAGTGCTTAATATATCGTTCGTTGGGAACTTCAAAACGGCCTAGAATAAGTTTTTTGGCCTGCAATCGTATAATTTTTCCAAGCCAAAGTGCTAACGACGCTCCATTTGAATGATGAAAAGGCACCTTACTTCCCCTCTGATCAAACTTTCACATTCTGCTTTCCAGCATTGTAACTGACCATCTCTATGACCATAGGTTTCTTGTCCCACAGAACTTTGCATTCGATTGGGCGCATAACCTTGAAGAACGCACTTTAAATATACTCGAAAAGCCCTTCGGAACAGCACGACTTAAGCATCTGCTATAGTCGTCCGTCACCGCATGTGCGCTTTTGTTCTTCAACTAACTCACCTCCCAACTGGCATGTCCAAAGAATTACGTCAGTCAATGAACTTATGCATAGTCTACGTCCACGTTGACGGCCTTTCTTTCACCATTTTTGTACTTACCGAAATAAAAATCTTCGCAGGTTGATCTCTGTCTCTCTGTCTCTCTCTCTCTCTCTCTCTCCCTTTGACATATCCTTGTTGTCAATATTGAGAAAGGCCTTTAAAGATTGGGTAGGGCATTACAGCAAAATACTCAGATGTTTTCACCCTTACGGATTGGAACCTGTCGAGATCACCCCCCTCCCCCCCGAGTGGACCATTAGCCAAGATATGGCGGTAGGAGCTTTCCTCGCATTATTAGTCCAATTAGGGGCTTTATAAGTACATACTCGGAATTTGGCACTTGTCATAGCAATCAAATAAGTACAAATCGGTTAAATTCGATATGTGCTGAAAGAATATTAGTTTGAAAATAGCATATTTTCCATCGCTAAAGTAACTAATGTGCCATGACGACAGCTCTGGGAATGCACAACTATTCTCCAACAAAAAACACGATAACCAAGTTGAAACAATTGTTGTCAGTAATAAAAGGCGTTTTTTTCCCCCAACTTCCAGATGGGCCATCAAAGTAAAAGTACTTAAGTGAATTCTATGTTAATTCCCCATTAGGGTTTATAGCAAATAAAAAGAGATATTGAAATTACTCTTTTCGAAGAATAAAATCCGCGCATTTGGCAATAAGTTCTGGCACAATTTGAGACCCTCCATAATTTATCGTTAAGGCATTGTGATTAACAAAATTTCTTACACCCCTCTCAAAGGCTCTCTTCAGGGCACGATCATTATCGAAGGCGTTTTGAAGAATGTTCTCACCGGTCTTCAATATTTTTAGCACGGCAATCATAAAGGCCATGGGCATCTTTAATGGTAAAAATAGTGTGTGTAATGGTAATAGAAAGAGCATGAAGGTAGGAAAACAGGGGAAACCGTACAGGTTTAGTATGTGCCAAGACCATGGTACCCCATTCAGTCACAAATGTTTCCAACATGTCTGCCAGCTGACTAACGCCCCCATGGTATTGGAAAAGAAGTTTGTACATTGCATTTAGGGCTATAAAAAATGCAATTGAGTTAATCAGTATCAACGGAACTGCTTTTATGAATTTAAAATCTACCGGCTTTTCTGTTCTCCTTCATGAGATGTGGAAATTCGGCAGCTATCTTCTCAAAGTGAATTCCAATTAAACCGTCATAAATTGCCCCTAACAAAGGCTTCCATGTTGTCTGGGAAAGATAGGAAGCTGCTCGCTTCTTTTCGCTTTTAATGCAACCCATCACCTTGAATAAGTAAAAAAAACCAAATTGGCTTGAAATAATCAATAACACACAGGAAGAAGAGTAAATTGATTCGTACTAATTACCCATATTAAGTAATCTTCCACCGTGTGTTCGATCAAATACGAGTGGCTCGCCTTCTCATAGAACGCGGTAGTTTCGTACATTAAAGCCATTTCAAAGTACTTGACATAAAGTGGAACCTCTCCGTACCGCTTTTTAGGGCCTAAAAATAGTTCACAGCGTGGCAGTTCCGATAAATCAACTTTATCTCTCATGCACTCGTAGATTATTAGAATATCATGTACTTCAGCGAAGCTATTAATCACAGCGCGAAGTCGTGATTTTGAGATGATCTCGCCTTTGCGTTCCCGATTAATTTCGTCAAGAATAGCTCTTGTTATCATTACAATGTAGGGCAAAAGTAATTCATCTCTCCAAATTTTCATGAAAAGCTATAATGACAAAGTTGACGTATTTGAGATGTATCAATTTGTTTGGGCAAATTCAAAGGTGGTTGGAATGAGGACTTACGCCGAGTAGGATTAAAAAATCCTTTGGTCTTTCCTCAGCACGCGCATCTATCGCGTTTCTATTGATGTAGTCAAATCTTCTGTTGATAGTGATGGAGGCATGTAAGTATGTTTGCCACTTTTTTATGTAAAACTTGAGTAACTTCTTGCTTGATAAAACAGACATTTTCTAAAGGGTATTGGCGGCGTTGGTAAAGAAGTAGACGCAAACTACCTTTGTTAGGGAAGAAACGTGATTTTTGAAGAATTGGGTGATTTTTTCGTACAAGTCAACACCACTCACTTCCAATTGACTTTCAAAGGCGCGATTAGGTTCAAAGATTGAACAAAAGGCATAAACACAGTTAGAGACGTTAACGCACTCCCATTTCGGCAGATTCTGCGAGTTCAGAACTTTTGTTAAATAACTTTCGATGATTTTCCACAATATTACTTTATCGGTAGTGTAATTTTCCATCTTCAGTTTGCTTTGAGGGTGTAAAATGTAAAAATGACCAAGTGCAGAGTTGTATTAAGACCGGTACTCACAACTTATTTAAAATCGGTAAACTTAGATGATATGAAAATATAGCAATAAATGACTCTCTAGGTGGGGCGGGGGTGGGATGGGGGGCCGAAAACGATCGCGCAACGATTCTGACTAGTTTTAAATCGGGGAAACAAGTGGCACTTTAGGGGATATTTGGAACAAATGCTATTCAATAATTGTTTTAGTCAACTTGAATACAAAGCTCATGCCATGAGAGCATTTAAAAATTGATAAAATTTATTTGTAAAGTATACTTTCCAAGAGCAGGGTGCGAGATAGACTTACCTCCACGTGGTGCACCCTGGATAACATATCTTCGTAATACAAAAAAGTCTATCAGTCGGCATTCGATTTGATTTCTTTTTACTATGATTAGCTTGAAACAAGGCTATAAGAGAAATCGCCCTCGTCAGGGCGAATCACAACGTCTTCAGATCCTCCAGTGGAATGCTGGAGGAATGTCTCCGGAAAAAAAGATCCAAGTACAGAAAATCCTACAAAGATATGATGTAGACATTTTCACAGTTATGGAAGCTAACATTTCGGATGACAAACTGAAGTACTACCAATTCCCTGGCTATACCCTGTACAATCTACCTAAGTACCAACAAGTTGCAAGTGGAATTTTGAATGGAGAAAAAGAAGGCCTCACCTCACACTACGATCTAATCAAGTGTATGGGCTCGACACAAGACATATGCGAAATAATCAGATTAAATGTTTGGAAATGTCAATACCACTTCAAGGTATATGCAATCTATAATCCACCCCAGAATTGTCCCAACTTTGACTTTCTGAACATCTCACGCAAAACTATAGTATTAGGAGACTTCAACGCCCATTCCAACAGATGGGGCTACAAGGATACAAACATAGCTGGAAAAGAAATCGAAGACATGCTAAACAGCAACCCTCTGGAACTTATTTACAGCAATGAGGATCCGGCTACATATTTGCACTACAATGGAACCAGAACAACTCCTGATTTACTCTTGGCTTCAAGCGACATCAGTGAGCACACACACCGCAAAATAATTGACGATCCTGGTTCTGGTCACAAACCAGTCATTGCTAGTATTACCATCGGCAGCAAAAGCATGACAAGAAAAGTGACAACTAAGCTATCATGGAACTTCAAGAAGGCTGACTGGTCTAGATTCACTAACCTTTTAGACAATGAACTTCACACAAGTCCCCTCANTGTCTTCATCAATGATATAGCCGAATTGGTACAGACAGTCACGGGTATCAAGTGCTTACTTTACGCAGATGATCTCGTACTATGGTATTCCCCCCCTAAGAAAAACGCTCAGGAGAGGACAGAAAGTGCCCTAAATGGTGCACTAAACTACTAGCAAACTGGTGCGACAACAATGGAATAGTAATCAACACTGCAAAAACTGCTTTTCAAACTTTTTCTTTGGCCCATCACAGCATAAACCCGCTTCTAAGGTACAAGGATACTATCCTAGAAAAAACCAATGAGTTCACATATCTCTGAATGACGTTTGACACAAAGCTAACGTGGAAAAGTCACATTGCTAAAATAGCAGAAGGAGTCTCCAATAGACTGAATGTCCTGAAGCGTCTTTCTGGTAGTGTATGGGGCTGTGCACGCTCAACTCTAAACACCACTTACAAGATGTTTATTCAGCCAATAATGTTGTATTGCTGTGGGTCACTCATTACAGCCACAGAGCTGACTCTCAAATCACTCGAGAAGGCACACAACCAAGCATTACGACTAATTACTGGAGGGATAAAACCAACACCCATTGATGCAATGCTCCTAGTTACAGGAAGCACCACAATAGGTTCCATTATCAGTGAGAAGGCCTTGATCCTGTTTGAGATGCTACTGCGCATTCCCATGGATAAGTTCTTCAGCACCTATGAGAATAGACCAAGACATCTGGAAACGCAATCTGGTCTAATACAGAAAGCCATAGAACTGAAGAAAGCATTACAAATCGATAACAAACCAAAAAGCCTCTCTCTTCCCATGAACCCACTAGCAGACACTGATGTAGTGTGTTGCACCCAACTGCTCGACTTCTTCAAGATATCAAACACCCCTCCAGAGCAAATGCGCTCACTGGCCCTTGAGATAATCAATGCCAACTATCCTGCAGATCAATGGCTCCAAGTCTTCACTGATGGGTCATACATAGAAAACTAAGCAAACGTTGGTGCAGGTGTCTTTTCTGAACTCCTCTCTTTCTACGCAGCAGCGGGACAGAATAGATCTGCTTTCGAAGGAGAAATAGAGGCCATTAGGATAGCACTATGCCAATTATGTGGCCTGGATACGAAATTCACCAAAGCGGTGATACTTTCGGACTCACAGTCAGCAATAAACTCAATTGAAAACAGAGAGCCACCCAAAAACAGCTGAGACATACGAATGTAAAAAAACTATATCAGCTGGTGAGAGAGAAAAACAAAACAGCGGTCCTTCAATGGATTCCTGGTCACTGTGGCATTAAAGGCAATGAGCTTGCTGACACACTTGCTAAGAAGGGGACAACGATTTTGCAATGCATGGACCGCCCGATGTCTTTCCACTTAATGAAGGCCTTAATCAGAAGAGAATTCCAGACCTCAAGGTGCAACGAACTTAAAGCTCGAACAAAGGAGAAACAGTGGACAGTGGCACTCGCCGATATAGCCGACTGGCCAAGAATCGAAGCCGTTGCTGAGTTTAGACTACGTACCGGACATGATTGCTTTTCAGACACCTTTACAGATTGAGAGTATACACTCAACCCACATGCCCCCTATGTAACCTACAGGAGGAAATGGAGAAGACCCACCTGATTCGGTGTCCAGCTTTAAAGATAACGAGGGAAAGCCAGAGATACTGGGAAGCAAGAAGACAACTAATAAACTACTATTAATAAACTACTATAAATGTGCCACCCACCTTTGGGGGAAGCTGAAATCAAAGTTTAAAGGCTAATGATAAATATCATATTTATTTCAAATGGTAGGCTTTGTGATATTTATCATTTGCACTTAAACTTTGACTTCAGTTTCCCCCAAGGGTGGGGGGGGGTACATTTATAGCAGTTAAGCTTCCCCCAAGGGTAGGGGGGGGGGACATTTATAGCAGTTAATTCCTACCCCAAGGGTGGGGGGGGGTACATTTATAGCAGTTAATTAATAGTATTTGATTTGACTTCGATTTATTATGATAAATATCATAAATCCTGCCATTTGAAATAACTTTCCAAGAGCTGCCCGTCTTCTAATATAGTTAAGAGGGGGGGGGGGGGGTTTGTTACTTGCATACAAAGTGCAAAATTTTTATTAAGAACTTCTAAGGTCACTGATCTGAAGATAACACGGACTTACTGATCAGTGCAGACTTCAGCCAATATCAATAAAATTCTGCGAGGTACTGTGCTGTGGCCTGACAAATCATTTAAAGTTCATTTATCTGTTTCCTTAACCGAGGTCAAATCAACTGGAATCATAAAAATGTCCTTGTATGCGTTAATTGTAAGAACAGCTATAAAATTAAAAGTAAATTACTGACTATCCTGTGACCTGATAAATGGGTGAATAAGCTAGTATTAATTGGCATATTTGTTAGTTTACTATTGGTCATTCGAAATCGTACAATGCAAGTATCTTCAGTCCTTTAAGGTCACTTTGGAACATCTATAAAAGCAAGGATCTTGTAAGTCGTCTCATTCATACCAGATATTGAGCTTTATAATAGTACGTTCTCTTCAGCTCTCTCGTCTTTTCTATCCGTTTGCTCTTACAGATGCCTAGACAAGTTATCAATCGACCAGTTTATATCGTTAAACGTGCTCCTCCATCACAACCGAATCTTCTTCCTGTGAGAAGCCTACCAAATCTACCGCTGAATCACCAAACTAATGGTGATGTTGGAACTCAAGCTCCAGCAGGTAAGAATCTATTTCCTGCCATGTTATCTCATATTTGCCCTATTATTGTAGAGCCTTCTGCCGCACAAGCAAGTGGAAATGCTATTTCTTTGGCAAAATTTCTCAATCACATTTTGACCAGTAGGAAGGCAGCCACTGGTGAACGTGCACAAGTCACACAATTGGTTCAAGACCTTATTGTGAGTCGACTATAGTCGTTGCTTTTTCCTTATTTTTTCCTCCCTCAATGATCTTGACGCATGCTTTTTCTCTTCTCAGGACGGTAAGGTTTCTTGTGATGTCTTCCTTGTCCAATTGTATTCGCACTTGAAAACCTCAGGGAGACAAGATGTGGACAATTTATTCTACACTGGTCTCCCTAAACTTCGAATGAACTTAATTAATGGGACTGCAGCGATTCCTAACATCAGACCTCCTAATCCAAGTGTGCTTGTGGGAGCCTCAACTATAACCACTACCGCCACAGTGGTGGCAACATCTACAGTGTCGCAAGCTCGACCTGCAATAATTCATACTCCGTCTCAGTCCTCTGCTTCTCACAATCTTCCTCCACCTTCACCTGTTGTTGTGGATAATCTTCCCCCCAATTCCACTTTTCAACTCTCCACTTCCTCTAAACCTATCCGTCCTGCTCCCTTACGGCCTATCACTCCACGTTTGCATACTTCTCTTTTCTCTCCACGTGCTGCAGTCACCAATTCACCTACTCCTATCCGACTTCTACTGCCAGTGTCTACAATAACTAACACCACTCGTCTACAACTCCGTCATAAGCCTCCTACAAATCACTCCACTGCTCTATTTCGAAGTGAGTCTGGCACAACCCTCATTGCTCCCAATCCTCCTACTATCCTACTACCTCTGGGCACTAAATTGCGTACGCTTATCCCCTCCCCTCTGCCTCCTTCAACTCCCTCTATTACCTCTTCATCAGCAGAACCGGCGCCGAACTCTACTCTCACTCCTCCNGCGATTCCTAACATCAGACCTCCTAATCCAAGTGTGCTTGTGGGAGCCTCAACTATAACCACTACCGCCACAGTGGTGGCAACATCTACAGTGTCGCAAGCTCGACCTGCAATAATTCATACTCCGTCTCAGTCCTCTGCTTCTCACAATCTTCCTCCACCTTCACCTGTTGTTGTGGATAATCTTCCCCCCAATTCCACTTTTCAACTCTCCACTTCCTCTAAACCTATCCGTCCTGCTCCCTTACGGCCTATCACTCCACGTTTGCATACTTCTCTTTTCTCTCCACGTGCTGCAGTTACCAATTCACCTACTCCTATCCGACTTCGACTGCCAGTGTCTACAATAAATAACACCACCCGTCTACAACTCCGTCATAAGCCTCCTACAAATCACTCCACTGCTCTAATTCAAAGTGAGTCTGGCACAACCCCCATTGCTCCCAATCCTCCTACTATCCTACTACCTCCGGGCACTCAATTGCGTACGCTTATCCCCTCCCTTCTGCCTCCTTCAACTCCCTCTATTACCTCTTCATCAGCAGAACCGGCGCCGAACTCTACTCTCACTCCTCCCGCTTCCTCCTTCTTGTCTCCTCATACTACTGTGTCCTCCACGACAAACGTGTCTTCTTCTTCTTCCAAATCAATTTCCTCACCTCAACCAACTGTTTGCAGTCAACTAGATCAACCTTTCTTCCCTGTCTCTCAGATTCGACTCTTTCTTGCTTCCAAGTTGCCACCTAACGAGGTGGCTTCCTTCACGGAGGNAGGAGCTTACTCACTCGTATCTCTCTCGTAGCTGGCCATAAGGCGACCAAATTAGCCGATGATCCTCATTTGGAGCAAGTAGATTATGCGAGGGAGCAAATTTACTTTTTACAGAAGATGCATGAGTTCGATCAGGAGAAACGGTGTGAGCTCCAAACGGAGTTTATTCACGAGGCTGCAAAGGCAAGTTGTGTATTTTTTTCACTTAAAATTAATAAAGATGTTAGTAAACTAGGAAATCTGGCATTTTGGGCACTGCTGTTGGTGTAATAATCAATGGGTCAAGGGTTGGTATGCCCGAATACGCATTTCTAACATTTCTGGGAAGGCATTCTTTATTGTAAAATGGTAATGGGTGAAAGAGCGACGTTTGGGGAATTATTTGTGCAACAGTTTAGGCTTCTATTTTATCTTAATATCAGCAGTTTCAATGGCACACTCGTACTGATAGGAATATTTGATTTGCTTTGTTTTGAAAGTTCCATACACTTGACGTTCTGATATGGTACAACTCGTCTAAAGCAATTTACTGCCAGAAATTCAGTATTCATCAGATCACGTTATCTTGAAGAACATGATGAGTAGTGGAGTGAGGATTTTATCAGTGGTTCCAGGTTGCCATTGGTTTATTCATGATGGGTGCTACAAATAAATTGCCTCAATTCTATTCGAAGCTTATTTAATGCTCCATGGATCTATCTTATTCACTTGTAATGGCCATGATAGGCTAAGTATCGCAATAAATGGCTTTGCTTTTGATAATTTAGGTTAGTTCGTCTATTGTAATTATACCGGCCTGAAAGATTTTGGGCCTGAATGATTTTTAGTATGGATCGCCTTACGTTTTCATTCCATGCCTTATATCTGTTTTAGTGCTGAATTATTCCCTCCTTTTTTCTTGTTTCTTCAATTCGGACCTTTTTTCTCTCCTTATCACTTAGATCATGTCCCATTCGACTTTGTAACATCAGCTTTCGTTTCTGTGTTCCTTTCATTTCCACGCCATTATGTCAAATTTACCTAAACACTTAATAAAAGTTTGCAAGTAACACCTGTGTGATGGTTCGCCCAACCAACTATATTCTTCCCAATTTTAGACTCGAAAACGCAATGGGAATGGCGAAGAGGCCAAAATACGAGAGATGGCAATTCAGTTAAAAAAGGAGAAGGACGAGCGTGAACGTCAAGAGCAGGCCAACTTGACAGCTCTTTCAGCTATTGGCACTTTGCCTAATAAGCGACCCCGTCTCTCGACGAATCTGTCAACCAGTGAACAAACCATAATCACGACTGGTGGTAATCTCAGCAGCAATCTCAACTCAGCTACAAGTTCCACTGGTTTCTCGCTGATCAATTCTACATCTTCTCTGTGTTTGGTTCAACCTTCTTCCTCAAGCAATCAGATTTCATCTACACCATGTTTTAATCTCGCCGATTGGGTACGTGCAAGGCGGGCTGGTTTGCGTGAACTCCAGGTGGTTTTGAGCAAGGATAGGCGTCTGTGTCGATCTCGAGCTCTATTTCGAACCTACTTGTGTTGATCGTTGCGTTTAATCTCTCGCGCCACTGTTTTTGCTCAACTGGCAGCATGCTCTCAGGTTTCTCCGTAGTTTCGAATAAGATAAATTGCGGAGTGGTTATGCCTTACTACAAAGACTGTTCAGTCTCTCTCTCCCTAACTCTCTCTCTCTCTCTCTGATGTAAAAGATGTGTTTATATGGCCTGTTTTTTGTATTTATAAATGGTTTTCTTTGAAAATATTATTCTTCATTCTGTACTATTGTAAATGGGTGTGTGGTTTGGAGGTGTGTGTGTGTGTGTTGTTTAGTGCTGCTTACTCATCAACTGATCTTAAAAAGGAGCGTTAGCATGAACGACGGGTGGAGTTTTAATGTGGCCTCTTGTTGGTGGCATGCATTCGCCCAAAAGACGTATGATGCAGGTTAGAAACGACCAGATAAACAGTATTTTCAAACACTTAGNAGCTCTTTCAGCTATTGGCACTTTGCCTAACAAGCGACCCCGTCTCTCGATGAATCTGCCAAGCAGTGAACAAACCATAATCACGACTGGTGGCAATCTCAGCAGCAATCTCAACTCAGCTGCCAACGCTGCTACAGCTATAAATGAAAATATCATAAATCCTGCCATTTGAAAAAATGACTTTTACTAGATCATATTCGCATAGGCACATTACTTCAATTCAACATTTAAGGTATAATTCTTTGAAATTTATTGTAATAAATACTGGACTAAAATTAACTAAAAAAGAAAAAAATAATCTTAAAGCTAAGGAAACCGCGATTTCAAAATTCTTCACAGAAGTATTTCTAGAACCTTGCGTCAGCTGATTCGTTGATGTGCTAGAAATGCACGGAGCGTATTGAAATTGGAAACGAAAACTAATATCTTCTCGAATTTTTTCATTGATGAAAATTGCGATGCTGCCTTCTTCCATTCCGGTCACTTGAAAAGAAAAATACTGACAATAGTTATGAAATCTCTCATTTCCATTTCTTCGAAACATACCCTCTCCATTATAGCAAGATACTTCAATTTCAATCTTTAACAAACAACTTATCGCTTACCAGTTCAAGCTACCTCAACACCTGCCTGTATCTGTTATTCAGTGCTATATACGACGAACTGAGCCCTGGCCATAACCGAATTAGCCTCGCTTCCAAAATTAACACGACAATGATGTACTTGTTAGCTTATTGACTCGTTAACTGCTACTTAAATTTTTAAGTAAAATAAAATTTAAGACAGGCGATCACCACTTTCCCCGATTGCTCATTCATTGAGATGATAATTCCGGGGATTTGAGAGTGAATAGCACTGCAAGTGTTTTTTATACATTACATCCTGGTTATGGGGTGTGCGATAGACTTACCACCTCGTGGTGCACCCTGGGCAACGTATACTCTTACGGCACAAAAGTCTATTAACCGGCAGTTGACTTCTGGCTTCAAACTACCATCACCCCACTGTTTGTCATATTCGACCCCTTCCACAGTATTCACCTCACCTCTCTTCTACCTTATCTACCTTCGTCTTTGAAAGACTCTTCTGTTCCCCCACATCCTCCTCTCACCTTTTTTTCACTTTGATGTTCATTCTCCTCTGTGAAGCCTGAAGTCAACTAAAGGGCTAATGTTGACCATCAAAACGTCTGCCATTTGATATAATAATAATAATAGCATTCTGGTTACACTTTTTCTTCCTCAATAGTCAATTCCTTTCTTCAAAAATATCGATACATTTTGTGTCGAGTGACTTGCTGATTGGGGTGTCCTCATTTCTCTGCTTTCNGACGGAAAAATTGCGGAGTGGTTGTGCCTTACTACAAAGATTGCTCAGTCTCTCTGATGTAAAAGATGTGTTTATATGGCCTGTTTTTTGTATCTATAAATGGTTTACTTTGAAAATATTATTCTTCATTCTGTACTATTGTGAATGGGTGTGTGGTTTGGAGGTGTGTGTGCGTGTTGTTTAGTGCTGCTTACTCATCAACTGATCTTAAAAAGGAGCCTTAGCATGGACGACGGGTGGAGTTTTAATGTGGCCTCTTGTTGGTGGCATGCATTCGCCCAAAAGACGTATGAAGCAGATTAGAAACGACCAGATAAACAGTATTTTCAAACAATTAGTTAAAGTGGGTAGTTAACTTCTAAGCTGAAGTCAACTAAGTCAACTAATGAAAATATCATAAATCCTGCCATTTGAAAAAATGACTTTTACTAGATCATATTCGCATAGGCACATTACTTCAATTCAACATTTAAGGTATAATTCTTTGAAATTTATTGTAATAAATACTGGACTAAAATTAACTAAAAAAGAAAAAAATAATCTTAAAGCTAAGGAAACCGCGATTTCAAAATTCTTCACAGAAGTATTTCTAGAACCTTGCGTCAGCTGATTCGTTGATGTGCTAGAAATGCACGGAGCGTATTGAAATTGGAAACGAAAACTAATATCTTCTCGAAGTTTTTCATTGATGAAAATTGCGATGCTGCCTTCTTCCATTCCGGTCACTTGAAAAGAAAAATACTGACAATAGTTATGAAATCTCTCATTTCCATTTCTTCGAAACATACCCTCTCCATTATAGCAAGCTACTTCAATTTCAATCTGTAACAAAGTCATCACTAAAGTCCTTTTAATTTATAATTTATTGCATTTATAAACAAAGTTCCATGGATATTTACTTCTGGCACATCACAGAATTCAACTGCAAGGTCTGCTAAAATCAACTATTTTATTAAGATGGTTCATCTTATTCTAGCACTTTTATTTATCTTCAACTTAGGACGAATTAATGCCAATAGTGCCACTATTACCTGATTAGGCAATCAATGAAATGGTGATGTAATGTCATCATGTTCTCATTTACAAGAGATTAACTTCGTTTGAGTTACAAAATGTCTGTCTGAGTCTATATAGTGACACAGTGGCTGAGCCGCGTAACAACCGCCCATAACAACTCAAGCTACCTCAACACCTGTCTGTATCTGTAATTCAGTGCAATTTACGACGAACTGAGCTCTGGCCATAACCAATGGAGCTTATGATAAAAGAGGACCAAAGAGTCCTGCAAATGCGTTAAAGGGCGGAACCCACAACTGACATCGGCCTGTGCAAGTACTTCACTACTAATTTCAGTAATATCGTAAGTTGTAGTTCTGTAGGCGTTCTAGCCTTGATAAAAGAAATTCACATTCACGCCATGTCGACATTTTTGGCTCACAAATAACGTTGGCCAATATGCATACTTAGAAGAATTCTTGCAGGTGTCTCTCTCATCGTATCTGGACACAACCTGAGCTCAAACATCTGTTTATGAGACGCCCGACTTCCCAATGGTACCCCCTGTATAACGCGAACTTGGATTTATGCCATTGTGAAGCAATCACATATGCAAAGTTAGATTGTCGCTTGATAATGTAAATGAGCAGATGGGAAGTGCTTAAAACATGCTAGGGTTTTATTGGGAAAGCATATTCCCCCTTTCACTCTCTTGTAATTATCAAATGCTCAGCATGCTTCCTCGACAGATGCACCTATCATGGAAAGATTTATATCTAAATGGGGATGAGATTTGCGTAATGCACAAGTTAGTCAAATAAGTCTACATATTGACATCTCTAATTCTAAAGATCAAATTCGGGCAAAATTTTCTCTTTCGTTCTCACGGCATCCTTGAATTTGGAATAATTGTACTATTAAGTTTGGCAGTGTAAAATATTAAATGATTGGTTTTGGCTTCTGATTACGTTAATACATGCATGAGTCCAAAGAGATCAAGAACTTGTAGCTTCTGCACAATCAGATCTACAAACCCCACCCGACCTCATTCAACCCCTACCCCCCCCCCCCTCTCAGTAATGCTTGCACTAATTACATGGGAGAAAGCTGTGGTCTTAGTATGGTTTGCATAGCTTAGTCAGCGTTGTTTACTTGAATTGTGACACTGGAATTATGATTTAATCTAAAGAGATTTTGCTTAAATATATGAGTTAGTCACGTGAAATCTCATGACACCGTTCAAGCGATATTCAATGCTCGTTAGAAGGGGAAAAACAGGTTTTTTTAAAAGCATGAGTTGTCTCTTTACTGAGGTACAGCATTAGGAATGCATTCAAAATGAGTGTTTTAGTGACAACAGGCAATTTTGCTATGCATCGAATTGAGCCCACTATTCAGATAGTGTCATTGCAGAAACTTTTTTTCCAGAAAGCCTCAGAAATCCCTCCTTCAAGCGAAGATTCGATTTGAAAATGGATTTCACTAATGCAAAGTTTGTGCCCCGCCGCGTTAACAAGACAACTAGCAAACTCTATTAACAAAGGAAATAAGTGTACTGAAATTATATCAACAGAAGCTTATTTCAATCCACCGGTAACTCGGCTCTGCGAGCATGAACTTTAGGGAGCACCTTATGATTATGTAATAAAGAGGTCATCAAGTGAACTCTGAATTTAAATGAATATACCTTTGATTTACATATCAATCCCATCTAGTCATAACTTAATTGACATTTTTACTTGCTTCATATCGTGCAGAATCGTAAATTACTTGTACCCTGCCACTTGGTGTAAAAAACGCATTAGATTCATGTGATCGGTGGGGGGNGGGGGGGGGGGGGGGGGGTTTGGGGGAGGTGGACTTAGCTGGCGAAGAATATTGAGTCAAATTTTAGAACCAGAATACAGTACGCATCCGATTATTTAACGAGTAGGATATGATTATTACTATTTCAAATGGCAGGCGTTTCGATAGTCATGAATAGCTGATTTCGGGGTTCACAGAGAGGAGGAGGAAGATCAAAGACACAAAATGTCGAGAGGGGAACAGAAGAGTGATTCACAGTTGTAAAAGAGCCAGATAGACACAAAGGCAGAGAAAATGTAAGATGAGTACTGTGGAAGTGGTCGAATATGAGATGCAATGGGGTCACAATAATAGAGAGTAGGGTAAGGTGAATACTGTAGAAGTGGTCAACTATGACACACAGTGGTGAGTACTGTGAAAATGATCGAATATGACATGGAGTCAGCGAGTACTGTGGAAGTAGTCGAATATGACATACAGTGGGGCGAGTGCTGTTGAAGGGGTTGAATATGACAAGCAGTCGGGCTGATTGGTAGTTTGAAGTGAGAAGTCAACTGCCGGTTGATAGACGTAGTTTGAAGTCAGAAGTCAACTGCCGGTTGATAGACTTGTTAGTTTGAAGTGAGAAGTCAACTGCCAGTTAATAGACTTGTACCGTTAAAGTAATAGAGTGGGGTGATGGTAGTTTGAAGTCAGAAGTCAACTGCCGATCAATAGACTTTTTGCAAGTCAGAAGTCAACTGCCGATCAATAGACTTTTTTGTCTTTGAAGTCAGAAGTCAACTACCGTACAGTGGGGTCATGGTAGTTTGAAGTGAGAAGTCAACTGTAGGTGAGGTGAGTACTGTGGAAGTAGTCGAATATGACACAGTAAGGTAAGATGATTACTGTGAAAGGGGTCGAATATGACATAAGTGAGGTGATGGTAGTTTGAAGTGAGAAGTCAACTGCCTTAGTCGAATATGACATACAGTGGGGTCAGAGTCAACTGAAGGTAGAAAAAAGGCGAGGTGAGTACTGTGGAAGTGGTGAAATATGACATACAGTGGGGTGATGGTAGTTTGAAGTCAGAGGTATATGACATACAGTGGGGTGATGGTAGTTTGAAGTGAGAAATAGGTAGAAAAAAGGTGAGGTTAGTACTGTGGAAGAAGTCGACAGTAGAGCAAAGGTGAGGTGAGTACTGTGGAAGGGGTCGAATTTGACATACAGTGGGGTGATGGTAGTTTGAAGTGAGAAGTCGAAGAGAAAAGGTAAGATGAGTACTGTTGAAGTGGTCGAATTTAAGAAAAAAGGTGAGGTGAGTACTGTGAAATGGTCGAATATGGACAAAGGTGAGGTGAGTACTGTAAAAATAGTCGAATATGATATAGAGTGGGGTGATGGTAGTTTGAAGTCAGAAGTCAACTGCCGATCAATAGACTTTTTGCAAGTCAGAAGTCAACTGCCGATCAATAGACTTTTTTGTCTTTGAAGTCAGAAGTCAACTACCGTACAGTGGGGTCATGGTAGTTTGAAGTGAGAAGTCAACTGTAGGTGAGGTGAGTACTGTGGAAGTAGTCGAATATGACACAGTAAGGTAAGATGATTACTGTGAAAGGGGTCGAATATGACATAAGTGAGGTGATGGTAGTTTGAAGTGAGAAGTCAACTGCCTTAGTCGAATATGACATACAGTGGGGTCAGAGTCAACTGAAGGTAGAAAAAAGGCGAGGTGAGTACTGTGGAAGTGGTGAAATATGACATACAGTGGGGTGATGGTAGTTTGAAGTCAGAGGTATATGACATACAGTGGGGTGATGGTAGTTTGAAGTGAGAAATAGGTAGAAAAAAGGTGAGGTTAGTACTGTGGAAGAAGTCGACAGTAGAGCAAAGGTGAGGTGAGTACTGTGGAAGGGGTCGAATTTGACATACAGTGGGGTGATGGTAGTTTGAAGTGAGAAGTCGAAGAGAAAAGGTAAGATGAGTACTGTTGAAGTGGTCGAATTTACGAATATGGCATAGAGTGGGATGATGGTAGTTTGAAGTCAAGTAGTCGAATTTGACATACAGTGGGGTGATTGTAGTTTGAAGTCATGTCAAATGCCGGTTAATAGACTTTTTTGCCGTATGAGAATGTAGGACATATAGGGGGGTCATGGTAGTTTGAAGTGAGAAGAAAACTGCCGGTTAATAGACTTTTTTGCCGTATGCGGAGAAGTCAACTACCAGTTAATAGACTTTGCCGTTGAAGTCAGAAGTCAACTGCCGGTTAATAGAATTTTTTTGCCGATAGTGAGAAGTCAACTGCCGGTTTATAGACTTTTTTGCCGCTTTGAAGTCAGAAGTCAACTGCCGAATAATAGACTTTTTTATTTGGTAGTTTGAAGTGAGAAGTCAACTGCCAGTTAATAGACATTCAACTGCCGGTTAATAGACTTTTTCGCCTTATGAGTATACGTTGGCCAGGGTGCACCACGTGGAGGTAAGTCTATCGCACATCCCGGTTGAGATTATAAGTGCCTTTGAGAAGAGTGATATAGTCCTGTAGAGTAAACGACTCGAATACTCGAAAGCAGGAGTAAATGTGAGGCTTCTCCCACTCACCGTGACTCGCCCATTATTCTACACTTAGGGACTTGGTTTAATCAAACAAAGAAACACGCCTCCTCATTGGTGCCCGTGTTCAACTTATACTGCACTGACACTCACTCCTCCCCCCCACCCCACTCCTCTAACTAATCATCCCTTGCCACACAACGCACTTCGTCACTCATTCCATTGTCCCAAGTGACCTTGTTTACAGCCCAATTCTAGGTTCTTTTGCACCTAATGAATCAGACAACCTGCACTTTGAGTGAATTACTAAAATGCGGAAACAGGTAATGGTGATTTCTTTAGCGCCACCATTTTGGCGTTTTGGAAGCTGAAGGAACTGTGATAAAAAGTGGATAAAATCTTTTCATAATAATGTGATTAAACATGACAAGATGTCCACTAAAGCTAGGCTGAAGTGGGTGTTAAGATGAAGGAAAAATCTATTCTACTCAATTATTTGTAGCAATAAATAAAAAGTGATATCGAATAGTCACTCCCCCC